>PVJO010016462.1:0-41968 GCA_004026905.1 Hystrix cristata
GGCCTTCCCTCTTCAGTAAATCCACTCAGCCACACCCAGAACTATGCTAGTTCAACTAGGGAACTAATCTAGATATCACACACCCTTAATCCATATTCACACACACTAGATCCAGCCACCTCCCAAAAGCCCCATCTGTGAGCACATGAGGTTTTGGGGGAACATCTAGATACAAGCCATAACAGCATCATTTATAAACTTTTCAGTTTCTTCTAAAAATATCAGTGTTTGGGCTTTTTACTTTTCTATCCATCAGTTTTGGTGAAATACCAACATTTTCCCAGAACAACACACAGAGAGAAATCTTCAAGATTTTAAAATTTGTGGATGTAAAATAAATCATATACCATGTCTCTTAAATATTCAAAAGCTTCCTTGGCATCTGTAATTGTGTCTCCTTTCTCAGTTTTAATGTTTGTGTATGTCGTATGCATTTTTCTTTGTCATCTTTGCCTATTTTACTGTGTATTGTATTTTTGGGTGATGTAGCTGTGACAAACTACACTGTTCCTATTTGGCCTGCTGGGGTCTTGCCTGGTGGCCATGTCACTGTGGACCAGCCTTTGGGAGTCTGGCTGTGACAGAGAAACAGCTGCTCAGAGTTTCTGTCCTTGGAGGTGTGATAGGTCTCGCTGAGAGGCTGGAGTGAGTTTAGTATAGATTCTCTTGGCTCCCTGGGTGACATTCCCACTGCAGCTTGTGGCCTTTTTCTGGCCTTGTAAGACGGGAACGAGTGCAGGTGTGTCTGTGTTTGACCTGGGAAGTTATGTTTTATTCTATGGGCTAAATTTCTTCATAAGGGTTTTACCAGCCTGGAGGGGAGGCCCTGGGTGGAGGGAGGGCGTGGAAGTGCTGAGCTGGTGGGTGCAGTGGTGCGATCCCTTCCTTCCATCACCGGGTTGAGGCTGAAGTTCCAATAACAAATATCAGGTTGATAAGAGGACAAAGTAATGGGCTTATGTAATCAAAGTTTTGTGTAACATAGTGAGTGTCAGAAAAGAAGACTCAAAAGACCCAAGGAAAATTATTTTTATGCTAGGTTCCAAGCAGAACGGGCAACCATGTAGAAATGTGATTGGACCAATAAGGTGTGACCGAAAGCTAGGCTGGCTGCACAGGCAGGCCTGTGCACTCACATGCTTCCTGGCCTGTCTGTGTGGCCCACCTTCCTCCCCGGCATGGGCAGGGCCCTCTGGAACGAGGGTCTGTGGGGAGAAGGGAAAGGGTGACTTGTGCAGGTTTTGTGGCTGGCTTTGAGGGGAGGGCTTCTCATTTCTATAGCTGTCCGTGGGGAAGAGGAGTTCTGGTTCCCACAGCTTGCTTTGGGGCAGAAGGAGGCAGGAGGACAGGAGAAGGTCAGAGGGGATTTATTTCTGAGGCCATCTGGTCTCCTTTAGTTCAAAGGACTCAGCATGCCAAAGCACCGCACTTTGGGGGATCATTTTCTGAGCCCCCCAACAAGGTCATGGAGGCCCTGGGAGCAGGAGGAGCCCTAGGAGTCGGGGTGAGGGGAGTCGTGATACTTTGGTTCAGGGACCGTGGCCATGTGAGATGACCATTCCTTAGGTGGCCAGGTCCCTCCCTCTGTCCCGGGTTCTTGCACCAAGCACAGGCCCTCATCCCTGCCTTGGGTCCCCCTTCAGCACCCTGGCTGACCTCCCCACCCGGGCCTGCTGTCCTCTTGGTTGAGGATGGTCAGGGACTCATCTCCCTGAAGAGGTTTCCAGGGGAGGATTTGCTGACAAGGAAGGTGGCCTGAGCAGGGGCAGGTCTATTTATAAGGAGGTGGTCGCAGCTGCGTGCAGACAAAGGGGCTGTGTCTTTATGTCCCTGCAGTAGCATCCCTGAGTGTATCCTGGGTGACTAGACACTTAGTGAGCCTCTAATATGTGCCTGATGAATCCCTCCACCTCTCCCAGCTGCCACTCTTTCATCTCTAAGTAGGGTGGATAATGATTCTCCTAGATGCCACCTTTGAGTAGAGCTGGGCCAGAATGAGTGTCACCCTGTCATCAGAGACTTTTCAGTTGGCCACCTCACATGCAGGCCTCCCTACCAGTGAGCACACACATGTCTGTCTCAAATCCTGCTTTCCTACTCGTGTGCCCATGGTGCACACTAGGAACCAGAGACCCAGTGGAAGCCGCTTGCTCCAGGTCACTTGGCAAGTTTGGGACATAGCCCAGTGCACAATCTGACCTGGGAAGGCTTTGGGAGCACCTTCCTCCAGATGGACCCTTCTGTTCAGTTTTGCTGATATAACAAAGAAAACTCCTAAACAAAAAATTTAGAAATAGTAGGGAGACAGAATTAGGGGAAGGCTGAAGGGGGAGTCTAAGCATCCAACCTTTTCTAGCAGAAACCCAGGGTTATTTTCAGACACATGACAGATGATGACAAGAATGAGCTACTGTGTCAGCAGAGAGCCCCGTGGCACCTGCCTACAGTGCAGATGAAAAGCCCAAGGCTGACTCCTGGCCTGTGAACCAATTCGCACGGTCTGCTTAATAAGCAAATCTGCATGGTGGACATGGTTTCCAAAGGCCTTGAAAGCTGCTTGGGTTCTTAAGTAAGTTATGTAATTTCTGCTTTCTCATTTGCTCCATCAATTGGTTCTGCAAACCTTGTTTTTGATTTGTTTTTAAAAATCGTAGACAAATGTGCGTGTTTCGACTGCTACTCCAGCTTAAACACAGGCCTTTCTGTTTCTTCTCTGCCCAGCCGCTCTGTTAGTGACTGGGACAGGATCTAGCCAGGGTGGATATCTGTCCCAGGGCCAGTCCCTAGCCTACCTCCAGCGGCTTTTTGTAGTTAGCTGGTGGCCAGGGAGGCCTGGGAATGGAAGAGAAGGACTCTTAAGGGAGGAAGGGGCTGAAGGGGCTGGTTTAGCCAGCATGGCCTTGAGCAGACTGCTTCCTGTCCTGCCTGTGGGGTCCTCACTGCCACTGAAGGGGTCAGAGTGACAGAGAGAAGCAGTGTGAGCCTGCTGAGCGTGGTGTTTGACACAGAGGGGCAATCGGTCAGTGTTCCCCGCTTTCCTTCAGGCACCTGGAATTCCCAGATCCAGCCTTGGCCACCCTGGTGTTGCAGAGGGAACAGTGTCTCCTCAGAGATCGCCCCAGCTCTAGCCCCCAGGGAGCTACGTGTAGCCTATGGCATCACTTCCAAATGCCCAAGAGAGCAGAGAGGCCAGGAGTGCTGTGAACCGCGTGGTGCAAAACAGACCAAGGCGGAAGGAAGGGCTGCAGAAAGGGAGGTCCTGAGCAGAACCCTCTGCCCTGCCTGGGAGGACCACGGTGGCTCAGGGTGCCTGGGCGCCACCTCAGTCCTGCAGCAGCTGAGGAGCCACGGCCACCCACAGCCCTGGTTGCAGCCCCACCTTACCCACCAGTTAAGGAACCGTGGAACCGCGGGCAAGCTGCCGAACCTCTGTGAGGTTTGCTCGTCTGTACGTGAGGCCCTTAGGGAAGTCAATGATATCACACATGTTGATGGCCGACTGCCTCACAGCAGGTATTTAAGCCATGTAGGGAAAAGTAAAATGAAAAGGCCCCGAGAGGCCTTGCTGCCCTTGGTGTTTGTGCTCAGTCTGCCTCTGAGGCTGGTGTGCCGGGCTAGGGACTTGGCCGGCTCCAGTTGGAAGTCCCAGCCTCCAAAGATGCTTGCTCCCTGGGCTCTGGGTCTCCAGCTGTTTCTGGGTAAGCAGGGAAGTGAGGTGCTCCTCTATGCAAGGAGGAACCCCCCTCAAGGAGAGGAGATGGGATCCTGGAGCCAGAGTTGCTCCTTCAGCCCAGCCCAACTCTTCCTAGCTTGCTTTCTGAGGAGCAGGACTCTGCTGCTCTCTCTCTCTCTCTCTCTCTCTCTCTCCTCCCCTACTTCTGCCTTCTCCCCATCTCTTTTCTACCCTCTCACCTACCCCCAACTCTCATTTCCCACACACCTGTCCCTTAGAGAACATTCTGTTCTCTATTGTCAGTTGTCTTAATTCACTTTGTCCAACTAACGTTTTTCCGTTTGTGGATGTCTTCCAGAACAGGCTTTATGGGAATGCTGAGATGGCTCCTACCCTCCATGAGCTCATAGTCCTATGAGGAATGGAGCCAGGAACACATGTAAGCATTCATTCCTCCATTTAGCAATATTTTTTGATCAGCTCTTATGTGCCAGGCTGCGGAGTGATGACTAAGACAGAATGAGAAACAACCTAGGTTGCAAAGTCTTGAGGCCCAGTAATAGACTCCTACCCACCGTTCAGCTTTCTATTCTCCCCTCCTGCCCGGGGCTCCCTGAAGTAGGGAAAGCATAAAAGAAGGGTGTGGGGAAGGTCCTGGGAGGGCCTGGGGTCACCATAGCCCTGGCAGGAGTGTGAGGCGGTCTCGCTGAGCTGCACTGTGTCCAAGTCCTGTCCTGAGGGCGGGACGGTGGGCACAGAAAGGCCATGCTTTGAAAGTTTGGTGTGGCTTCTGAAAAGGTTAAACACAGAATTACCGCATGACCCAGCAATTTCTGCCCTATGTATATACTCAAGAGGCTAGAGAGCAGGGACTGGACAGATCCCGCACACTAGTGTTCACAGCCGGGCTGTTCACTAGAGCCAAAGGGGAAACAACCCAAGTGTCTATTGATGGGTGAAAGGATAAGCAAAATGTGGTGTTGACATCCAATGGGATGTCATCCAGCCATAGGATGAATGGAATGATGATGCATGCAAAACACAGATGGACCTTGAAAGCAGTGTACTGAGTGAAAAAGCCAGACACAGAAAGTAAATATTGTGTGATTTTACTTATATGAAGTACCCAGAATAGGCAAATTGCAGACCCCAGGCTCCCAGCTGTACTGCGAGGGGGCTAGAATGATGACTGCCATGCGGCTTTCCAGCTTGGGGGGTCTCGGGCCTGGTTCCATGAGCTGCTTCATGTTGACACTCAGCAGCAGGGCTGGGTGGCCCCGGGCCCCATCTCCACCGGTCCATGAGCACCGCCATTCCTGAGTTTGGGGCACGCCCTGTCCTTCTGCCTCTCTCTTCCCACAGGCCACTTCTCAACTCTGGCCAGCCAAGAGCGGAGCAGCTGCTGTTGTTCTGTGGGCTGTAATCAGGATCTGTTGTTTCCCGCAGGGCCTCAACGGCACATCTGGACCTCAGTTAATCGCCACGACAGCTGGGTCCGGGTTTCGTCTTGAGAGAGCAGTGACGTCAGCTTGCTGGCAGGACACTGACTTTTCCCCTGGGAAACCCAAACTTCTGGTGAGGCTGCTCAGTCACGGAACCAAGCTGACCCAAGCCTGACACCCTCGTGTCCTTCTCCTGTTCGTCACACTGCCTGCCTGCCACCCCAGGATGCAGTAATCAGTGGAGGACATCGGTGCCACCACGCCTCTCCCTTCACCCTCCACAGGAGCAATGTGGGCTCCAGGGCTTCATGTGAGTCTGCTTTGTAAAGCACGTTTCCAAGTGGGAGCAATTGCAAGACCTCACTCCCTTTACTTTTATTGTTTTTCTCTTGCACACAGCAGAAGTAAATACAGCGATGTCTCAGTTCACAAATGCTTCTGTTCACAAAGCAAATTGTTCGTGTAAAATTTTGCTTCCATTCTTGAACTCTGACTTGGATGATAAACACAACCGTGGCCATCTTCCCTGCCCGAACACGGAGGTAGCGGTCTTCCCCAGAATCGTGGAACAAATTTAGTCCATGAACTGAGGCACCACTGTACTAACTGTTAACATTTCTGGAGCATTCACAGTAGTGTTTTAAGCACTGTACAGATTTTAGCTCCCCTCATCTTCTCAACAACCTTATGAAGCAGATTCATGTCTCCCATCTTAGAAATGAGGCAGCCCAGAAAGCTGAGGCTTTTTCCCTGCCTTACGGCAAACCTTCTCCATCAGTTCCATGGTGGGACCCCGGAAGTGTCCCTGTTGTACGCGGCACTGACTTTCCCAGGGTTCCTGCAGAGTCGCCATGACCATCTTCAACACAAGGCGGCAGGGTGACTGTAGAGGACCCACAGAGGATATACTGTCAGGAGAGACATCTTCCCAGGCCACTTGGCTACTTGCTTTTTTGAGAAAAGGGGTAAAAATATATGTAACATAGTATTTATTGTAAGTGTGCACTCCAGTGGCATTAAATGTATTCGTAATGTTATGTAACTATCGCCACTATCTAGATTGCAAAATTTTCATCATCCTCAAAACAAATCTTTGTGTCTGTTAATAACTTCCCTATGGTCCCTGGTAACTTTTATTTTATTTTCTGTCTCCATGCAGAATCACACGTCTGCATCACATGTCTATATCGAGCCACAGCCAGGGCTGGATATTATGCAGAGGCAGCTTTCTGAACTAAGGGCTCCATCCAAATGCAAGGCAGCTCCCTTGAAGCCAGTGAGAGGGGGCATGACCTAAACTTGCCAGTCAGGGAAGGCTTCCTGGAGGAAATTAGCACAGCATCTGAGGCCTGAAGGTTGAGGGGGACTTAGGATGGAGGAGACGAGTTCCAGGCTGTGTGGTGGGTCAGAAAGACTGTGGCCAGCAGAGGAACCCATCATGATTTCAGTGAGGCAGGGCTCAGTGAGGGCAGAAGAGTTGAAGGATTGTCAGCATGTGGCTCGAGTCAGGGAGTTCTTGCTTTATCTAAGAACCACTGGGAACCCATGAAGCATTTCAGCCAGGCAATGACCTGGTCAGTGTGTGCTGGAACTGGTTTCCCCAGAGGTGGGTCCTGAGACAGGGTTCCAGGGCAGGTGGTTTCTATGGAAGGCGATTCCAGAAAGTGCCAGTGGAGGAGTAGGGAGGTCAGACTAGTAAGGGCTGTTGGGAAAGTGTGCGTGGTCACATGGGTCACCTCCCTGGACAGTCTGGGGAATTCCGGGAGCCAGTGTGGATCATGTCCCTCAGGGTGCTGGGGGTTTATCGGTCAACTCTCATCAGTCATTGGCTGAAGGTTTTTGGGCCTGGGCACTGTGCCCTGCGCACCTCTGGCTTTCTGCTGGGGTGGGCAGAGTAGGGCCCAGGGGGACCTGCAAGAAGGGGTACAGCTGGAGCGGGGTGTGAGGGGGTGCGGGGAGGGAACCCACATCCCTGAGGCCACCAGGACTCTGGAGGTGGAGTGCCACTCAGGGTCCCAGTAGGAAGCCAGTGGCAAATTCCAATGACAATAATTTGAGGATGGTTTGTTTATAACACAGACAGGGGACTGTGGAAGCAGGAAGGACAAAGAGTGTGGTGACTCAGGATTGGCAGCCACAGAGCTGTAGCCATCCTACATCTAAAGGGGTGAGTGGAAAGGTTGTGCCCAGAACTGAGAAGGAGATGTGCAGAGGCCTCCTGGAGAGCAGCAGTCAGCCCACAGCCACCTCACCAGGACACCAAGGGGAACAGGAGCCCTAATCTCTGCATTCCACCCCCATCTCCTGCCCACTTATAGGTCGGACAGGCCAGCCCTTGAGCCAGGGCAGGACAGGACAGAGCAGCTTTCAAACCAACAGGCGCTCAGGTCTGATGAAGTGTCCCAGTGTCAGCATGGGACAGAGATGAAGATGTCTCAGTGTGTCTTAAGCAGGGGTCAAGGGCTTCACTGTCGCTGCTCCTCAGCAAAAGCAATCATTCTTTCCCTTGATCTCACTGTCTCTTTTCTCTTCAGACACCTCCTTCAGAGCCCTACTGCTCTCTCCAAAGCTGTGCTGACAACGGAGTGCCAAGGACGCAGACACCTGGCTCATCCTGCTGCTCACTTTGGCCACAGTGGACCCCTCCTTCCCCTGGACCTCAGCTTCCCTGCACGTGAAACCAGGAGGGCTAGCCAGATGACCTTTCAGGGCTACTCTGATGACCTTGCAGGTACCCTTCCACAGTACTAGGAAGGCTCATGGCCCCTTTCTAATCAGTTGTGCAAACAGAGTAAAGCAAGTATTGTCCTTTTGGAGAAACTGAGGCCCAGGCAAAAGAGGGACTTGGCCAGTAAGCTCTGCCTAGCCTTATGATGTGATTTCCCAGAGAGGTGTGGCCCATGCCCATATTTGTTTTTAATTAGCTCAGCAGCTGGTTTGAAATCTCAAGGCCTCTCTTGTGCCCTGTTTATGTATGTGGCTGTGAGTGGAAATGCATAAGAACAGTAGTTTCCACCAGGCTCCTAGAGCTGCTAATGCCTCCTGCCCCGGCTGGGGATTCAGTGTCAGTGCAATGTCACCGCTTGACTTTTGAGCCTTTGGGTCCCGCAGGAACCTCAGGTCTTAATTTGCAGGGAGTTTTGAAGACTCAGGACGGCTGCACCAGCTCCTCTGAGCCCCTGTGACAACAGTCCTGCGCCTCTGAGTCCCACCACAGCTGCCCTGACTCTTGTCCCAGACTCCGCGGGCCTGTATCCCAGGCACATGAAACAAAGTCTGCTCCATTTGATACCGGAACCTGGGACTTTGGGCCTTACTGCAAGCCAAGCTTGAGAGGCCCTCTGACACCACCTTGTTGGAGCCGCAATTTCCCCTGAATTGGAGTACAAGTAGAGCTTTTCAGCCTGTGCAGTTGGGGTCTGCTGGAAGTTGGCTTTTCCAAACTGATGGCCCCGAATCAGCTATGGCCCTCATATATGTTCTCTTTGGCTTGTACCATGTTTCCTTACATGTATTTATTGTCACAGTGAAATTAACTGCCATAGTAGAGATCGTGTTGGAGATTCTGGTTACTTTAGGAAATGAGAAGACCCGGCAGCACTGTGCTCCTATTCTGCCCCAGCGTGTTCGGGCTACAGTGGAACTGCAGCCACCAGCCCCCAGTAGATGGGACGTGTGTGCTCCCATCCCCCACAGGCCCCACCGTTGCCTGGAGTCATCCAGCTGAAGCTGATGACCGCTGCCCTTCATCAGCAAGCTTGTGTTGCTGTTTCTTGGGTCAGAGGATTGCGAGCAAAGTAAAGCATTTTGGACCTCCACTTTTCCAACAAAAGTGGAAGAAATTTATTTCCGTTACCCACCTGCCTGGTCTGTGTGGGTTGCTGATACAGAAGTTTTCCTCCAGGGGTGTGTTTGGTCCCCATCCTTTCCTCTGCCACAACACCACTATCATAGTTGTCATTACACCGTATTTATTGGCCTTCTGTCAAGCTGTGTCCACAGCAATACAGGTCATGACAGTCCTTGACTTGTCTGAGAGGCTACATGGAGGACAAAGAAAGAGCACACAGAAAGACTGGGGCAGAAGGGTCAGTTCTAATATGATGAAAAACTTGCCAGGCCAGAAAGGGCTGCAAGAAGGAAGGGTCTTTAATGGTGAGCCGTAAGCAGCCTGGTGTGGAAGCTCTCAGCTAAAACTGTGGTTCTTGTAGCTGTAACCATCAGGCTTGCAAATGTAGGAGGGCTAAAGTAATTTGGATGGAGAAACTCAGATTTGGCCTGTCAGCCACCTCAGTGAACAAAAGATTGAGCCTGCTGGGTGTGGTGGTGACTCCTGTCATGCCAGCTGCTCAGGATGCTGAGGCAGGAGGACCACAAGCTCGAGACCAGCTTGCGCAAGGCCCTGTCTCAAAATAAAAAAAGGGCTTGGGCTGTAGCTCAGTGGGAGAATGCTTGCTTTGCATGTGTGAGGACCCGTGTTCAACCCCCAGTACTTAAAAAAAATAAAAATAAAAAAAAGTCCGTTGGCCACCTGGGGTGGGAACACGGTGAGAACTCATGTCTGAGCACACTGGTCCTCTCGGAACTCACTATAGTCACCACACAGCCCCACTCCGGTTTCCTGGAGGCTCCCCCAGAAGCCCCCGGGGGGCGTACTCCATACAGGTCGCCCCAGTCAGGTGGGGCAGACATTCGGCGCTGTAGTGGAACGTCAGGTACCCGTGGTTCAGGTGGCATGTCTCTTTGCGGGAGCCCGATGTTGGAGACCGGTCGCAAGAGCCGAGGAGGTCATCATCCCAGCCATAGTCTGCATCCCAGACCTGCACCCTCAGGGGCCCTCCTGTGGTCAGGGTCACACTCCCAAAGTCCAGCCGGGTGCCCCACGTCGGGTTGTTGTCATTCCACACTGTTCTGGTCCTCAACTCCTGCTTGCCAAAGAAGACCTTCACATAGGCGTCGGAAGCAGTGATCCAGTCCCCCCACAGATTCCTAGCTTGGACAATGGTCACCTCCAGGTGGGCCAGGCCCCTGTGGCTTGGACAGCAGTCCTTGGTGGTGACTGCCGAGCCATGGCACACGCAATTACATGGGTTATGGGGGCTCTTCTGCTGCCCTGGTGGGCAGGGCCGGCTGCAGTTCTTCCAGCGTGCCCTGCCCATCAGGTACTTGCTTATTGCCTGCTTTAGCGCCTCCCGCCGCGGGTCCTGGTTCCCCACTAGCATGTGCAAGGGCTCCAGACTGTAGTCCACCAGGCCGGGCTTCTTGGGCAGCGAGGTCACCCAGCCTGAGAACTGCTCGGGGCCTGCCTTGCTCCCGAACAGCATGTCATACATGGACTCCTGGTGGCCGCCAACCACTTCAGAGAGGCGCTCTCGGTAGGCCTCGTGGAAGGAGGTTGCTATCTTGTGCTGCTTCTTCTTCTCCTCACAGGCCTTGTATTCAGATGAGGAGCTGGCGTGGCTGCTGATGCTGACCTGGGCCTCGACTGACAGGCAGTCCCCTACCTCGTCGGCCGTGAGCCCCTGCAGGGCCAGCTCACAGGTGCGCAGGGCCGTGAAGGCCGAGATGCGGCCGCCCAGCTCCACGGCCTGGATGAAGTGGGTGCCGTAGTTGGAGATGAGCCTGTGGTAGTCGGGCTCCGTGGAAGTGTTGAGGCGGGGGGGCAGATCCCGAAGGGCCTTCCTGAAACCAGGGTGGAGCGGGGGAGTGTACACCAGGCGATAACTGCGAGGAGAGAGAAACAGTAGGTGGGTCTAGCAGCAGGTAGTATTGTAACCACTCGGTGACTCCTCTATTTTCTCTTTTTCAAAGTAGCTTTTTAAGTTTTAAAATTTCTTATTGTAAGCAAAGTGACAGCTTTGGAAGTGATGTGGCCTTCATCTATCCATCCATCTCCCTGGATTGGGCCCATGTGCCTGGGCTCCTGACTGCACGGGTCACACAGGCATGGGGTGTCTGGCCATGTTGTGCGGGGAATGTGGCCTCTAAGTTGAGGGAGCAGGGATGGGGTTGGCCTTGGGGACCACGCGCTGCTCGGAGCAGGACCTGGGTCCCAGGCTCCCTGCACAAAGAGGCTGGGGTGGTGACTGTGGCTGCTTGGCAGAATAGCCCTGGCATACAGCAGGCATGAGAAATGCTTGAATGGAGCCCACAGGCTGGCTCGCATCCCCTCTGCCTGGTTCCTCACTGGCCCAGCCAGATTTGGGCCCTCGTGGATCGAAGCGGCTGTGATCTGAGAACCAGGACTGTGGTTTCCTTCTACTGGAAGCAGCCTTCAAGTCCCCGTGCTGCCACTCCGGAGCTTCTAGGAACCCTCTGAGTTCCCACCCTTTTCCCAGCAGCAGCCCACTGGCCCAGCCTCACCTGTACAGGCGGCACTCCACCTTGTCCAAGCTGAAGCTGTACTGGTCCCGGTGGTTCTTTTCAGCCGCGAAGTTTGCTGCCTGAGAGTGTGAGCCGGCCACTGACACGTGCATGTTCTTGCTAGGGTGGAGAGACACATCCAGCCCTGCCTGCCAGTTGTTGTTGATGGTGGAAGCCGCCTCACCGGCTGCGGCCTCTGTGGAGCTGACTTCGGCCTTGGACACGTGGCGCTGGCAGCCAGGGCCCTCGGCACGCCAGTGGTCCAGCGCCAGGGGCAGCAGCTGCACGACACCGCCCTGCAGGGCATTTTTACAGAGGGTGCAGGTGCCATCGGGCCGCAAGAACCTTTGTGTGTCCACAGGGAAGGACCGCGAACGGCGAAGGGTGGTCACATCCACGCCTTCCCCAGCCAGCCACGCACCCGGCACGAAGTTGAGCTTCCGTTTGCACTCTGAAGGCCCCGCCGTGTAGCAGGGGGCTGGCGCTGGTGGGGGAAGCAGCAAGAGAAGGCCCAGGAGGAGCAGGTGGGCGGCCATGGAGCCTGCGAAGCTGTAAGCAGGAGGATGGGGGATATCTGACTTCTCTGGCAACTGTGGGTTATTGGAAAGAGAGAGACTGAGATTTTCTTATGCTATCCAGTGCCAGAGGTAGATTGTTCCTTGCAGGCTTAGTCTACCTTCTACATCGCCCAGAGAGGTAGCTGTTTTGCCCAGAGTCACACAGCTAGGAGGAGTCCCTTGCTGTCTAAGGCCTAGTGGGCATCCAGATTGATGGCTCTGTCCCCAGGATACAACTTCTGCTGGTGAGAAGGGGGCTTCGGCCACAGAAGAGGAGATAGAGTAGCAATAGCAACTTAGGGGAGGGGAAGCCCAGATCCTGACGA
Organism: Hystrix cristata; assembly: GCA_004026905.1. Classification (NCBI taxonomy): domain Eukaryota; kingdom Metazoa; phylum Chordata; class Mammalia; order Rodentia; family Hystricidae; genus Hystrix; species Hystrix cristata. The sequence continues at coordinate 12,362 of PVJO010016462.1, forward strand.
AGTGTCACTGAGTCCCAGAATACGCACCTTTTCCCCCACTGATGTTTCCCGAGGAGCCCTGAATGGAACTAGAAAAGAAACGAGGTCACGTATCGCCCTTACTCTCCCTCTGAGCATCAGCTGAACTCTGGATGCTGAGGGCTGCCTGCACCTTGCTCTGGGGAGGGAGGACCTTGGTGTTCGCTCTTTAGATCCCTCAAGCTGCTCAGGTCTTTCTTACCAAGCTCTGCATGTGCCTCTCGCGTTCCAGCTGCGCCCCGCCCACTTAAAGGAGTGAGCGACTCAGAGGTGGAGTCCAGGCAGTATGCGGGTTCAGGAAGATAAACAAGGGAAGGAGAATCTTCCCAGGGCCTTACGGTCACCTTGCTTAGGAGGCCAGCATGGTTCATGATCTTACCAGGGAACTCAGCTCCTTCCTGGCTCTCATCTCACCAGCCCAGTTTCTAGTGAAACAAAGCTCTGATTGTCAGCACTGGAAAGGACCTTGGAGACTCTGTGCAAAACCTCTCCATTCACATATGAGGAAACTGAGGCTCAGAGTGGGCACGAGGCTGCCTGGTGAGTTAGCAACAGAAGATCAAGGCCTCTGATGACAAGTCTCTGGTCATAGGGGGTCACAGCATTTCCTGCTCCATTAGGCTGTGCTCCAAAGTGAGAGCCCTACTCCCTCCCGGGGCCCCCAGGTCCCCCGTCTGCCATCCCCCTACCTGGAGCCTGAGGAGAAGCTGCCAGAAGATACCTTCACTCCCCACTGGAGGCTGCTGAAGTGGTGATGTCAGCCCCTCGCACATCCGTATCACTTCTGCTTCCTGCCCGCCCCCAAAGTGTGGCCACAGGTCCCACCAGCACCCACCCTGTCATCACCTCCTCTTCCGGCCCTTTGACAGCCCTGAGGAAGTAAGCTGTGATGGCCAGAGGTGCATCTGCCACACAGGCCCACCTGGGCATGGGACCCCTGGAACAGACAGTGGGGTGGGCACAGGACCGGGTGCCTTCGTACTTAATCTCTGGCCTGGCTCAGCTGGTGACTGAGCTGGCAGCTGAAATGGTGTCTGGGCATCCCCTGTTGCTGCCTGCTCGAGTGAGATGTGCCAGGTGCTGGGGCAGGGGCTGAGAGCCGCCAGGGCCTAGGCCAGTGCAGTGAGGAACTAGCTGTGCAGCCAGGTAGGATGCTTTAGCCTCCCTGTGCCTCAGTCTCCTCATCCAAAAATGGGGATAATGGTAATGTAGACTCCGGTGGTGGTCGTGATGACAAGGTGAGTCAGACCGTACAAAATGCTGAGAACAGTACCTAGCCCTTGGGCGGTGTCAGGATACACGGCTGTCTTCTCATCGCTGAGCAGCAGGTGTCCACTTCCTGCCTGCACCCCAGCCCTGCCCTGGGCCAGAGCCTAAAGGTGCTGGTGGGACCAGAGGCCCCTCTTCTCCGCGCTCCACCTGGCTGGAGGTCGGGTGGGGTTTCCATGGGTGGAGTGACTCAGGGACACCTGTGGGGGAAAAAGTCACACTGGTTGTGAGATGGGGACAAGTGGGTAAGTGGGTGGCCAGTTCCCACCTCCAGCTGCATCTGTGACAGGAACAAACAGCCGCAGGCCCCAGGCCACGTGTGACCCTGTGGCTCATGGGTCACGTCTCAAGGCTCATCTCTTGAGTCTCTGTCCCTGCTGTGCCCACTGTTACGGGAACAGGAGCTTCAGGTGCCTTCTTGGAACTGGCCCCCATCTTCTGTCGCTCCCACCTGAACCGCGGTGTCCTGAGTTCTCTGATTGTGCTGGGGGCCGGACAAATGGGAGGCTTTGGGAAGCTCGGTTCCTGGCCATGCTGGGAAGGCCACATTGCCGGACACGGAAAAGAGCTGAGGTTGTTCATAGGTTCTAGTCCCAGCCTCGCTGAAAACGTCTGTGTGACTTTCAGCTGGAGAGTGTAACCCTCTCTGAGCCTGGGTTTCCTCATCTGCCAATCAGGAGGAGGGTGCTAAGCTCTCTAAGAGCCCTTCCAGAGGAGGATGAGGACTAGAGGTGTTGCCAACAGGTGTCCAGCCGCTAATATCTAGGGCGTGGCACTGTGGGGTGGATCGCTAAAGAGCCGGGGTGGCTTGTATCGCTGATGACAGCTGTCCCACCCAGCTGAAGCTCGGTGCTCCGGATGTGCACAAAGCACTGTTTTTCCTCAAAGACACAAATTTCAACATGTGCACTATTTGTTCAATCACCAGACACCATCTATATAGTTTTTATTTTTATTTTTATTTTTGGGTGGCGGGGATTGAACTCAGGCTCTTGTGCTTGCTAGGCAAGTGCTCTACCACTAAATCCCTAACTCCCCAGGTAGTTTTTTAAAATGACTTTCTTGAGGTGTAATTCCCAACCGTATATTCACCCATTCAAAGCATCCAACTTGGGCGTTTTTAGTATGTTCACAGTGTATTGTCCATCTATCACAGTAGATTTTCTTGCTATGTAGTTCAGGGTGGCCTTGAACTTATGGTGATCCTTCTGCCTCAGCCTCCCCAGTGCTGGCTAGAATTACAGACATACACCACCACGCCTGGCTACAGTAGATTTTAGAGCATTTTTATCACTCCCAAAAGGAAACTCCATACCTGCTGGCAGTTTCCTAGCCTATTTTCCTCTATGGATTTTTCTATTTTGGGTGTTTCATATAAATGGAATCATAAAATATGTGACCTTTTTTTTCTTTTTGTTTTGTTTGAGCCGGGGATCGAACTCAGGGCCTTGTGCTTTGCTAGGCAAGCACTCTAACTGCTGAGCTAAATCCCCAGCCCGTATGTGACCTTTTTTATACCTGGCTCATTTCACTGAACATAATATTTTTAAGGCTTATCCATGTTATAGCATGGAACAGTACTTTGTTTCTTTCTGTGGCTGAATAAGATTTGATTGTGTAGACTTATGACATTTCATTTATCCATCTTCAGCTGATGAGTGGATGGGCATTTGTGTTATTTTTCCCCCACTTTTGACTATTATAAATAATGCTGGTATGAATGTCGTGCCTGAGTGTTTTTGTTATTGTTTTTGGTCCTGGAGAATTGAACCCAGGGCCTTTGCACTGAGCTACAATCCCTAGCCTTTTTAAAATATATATTTTTATATTTTGAGATGGGGTTTACTGAAGTTACTAAGCTGCCCAGGTTGGGCTCAAACTTGCAATCTTCCTGCCTCAGCCTCCCAGAGTGCTGGGATTACAGGTACATGCCACCACACCTGGCTGTGCACCAGTTTTTGTGTGAGCCTATGTTCTCATTTCTCTTGGGTTTATACCTACAAATGAAACTGCTGGGCCTTGTGGTAACCCTATGTTTTATTCTTCTAGGAACTGTTTTTCAAAGTGGACACACTGTTTTATGTTCCCACCAGCAATGTGTGAGGGTTCCAATTTCTCCACATCTTTCCTAATCATGTTATCAGTATCCTAGCCGGGATGAAGTCATAGCTCATTGTGGTTTTGATTGCATTTCCCTGATGGCTAATAAGCTAAGTTTTTCATGCACTTATGGGCCATTTGTTTTCTTTGCAGAAATGTCTATTCAAATTCTTTGCCTATTTCTTACTGAGTTCTCTTTTTATTGTTGAGCTGCAATAGCTCTCTCCGTATTTGGATTCTAGATCTGTGTCAGATATATGATTTGAAAATATTTTCTCCTCTTCTGAGTTGTCTTTTCACTTTCTTGATAGTGTCCTTTCAAATCACAAAAATATTTAATTTCGATGAAGTCCAATTCATCTTTTTTTTTATTTTGTTGCTTATAGTTCTAAAGGTCTAAGAAGCTGCTGCCTAACCCAAGGTGATGAAGACTTATCCTGTGTAGTCTTCTAACAGTATTAGAGCTCTAGCTGTTACATCTAGATCTGTGGGTCCGTTTAGTGTTAATTTTTGTGTGTGGAAAGACATACAGTTTCATTCTTTTGCATGTGGGTGTCCAAATGGTTTTGATGTTTTTTTAAAGGTTATAGAATATCTGCTCTCGACAGAAAACCTCTATGGATACTGGCTATGATTTGAACAGTTGTGTCTCTCCAACATTCATGTTAGAATTGAATCCCCATGCATACCCATGTTTATAGCAGCACAATTTATAATAGCTAAATCTTGGACATGGCCTATATACCCCTCAACAGATGAATGAATAAAAAATGTATTTGTACACAGTGGAGTACTACTTTGCCATCAAGAAGGATGAATTTGAGGCATTCGTAGGTAAATGGATTCCCTTTGAGACTGTACTATTAAGTGAAGCAAATCAGACACACAAGCTTAAACATCACATGGTTTTTCTTATATGAGAAACCCAAAATACAAATAAAGAGCAAAATGAAAGCTAGATAATAGGGAACAGGAAGATCTTTTTCAAATGGGAAGGGGACCAAGAGATGGAGGGAGGGGGAGGGCAGGAAAGGAAAGGGGATAAAAAGAGAATTGAAAGGAGAAAAAAATGGAAATAAAACTTCTGCAAAAGGGAAGGGCACTAAGAGTTGGAAGGAATGCGGAGAACCAGGAAAGTTGGGAGATGAAAAGAGAATGGGGGGATGTGTTAGGTACATATACCAACTCCCCAGAATAAATAAAATCATTATGTACTGTCAACCCGTGCTAATGAAAACAAACGGCCCCCAGTGAATAGCAGTACGTGGCGGAACCTTTCAGAGGTAGGTGGGGTTGGGGCCCTTGTGACAGGGTTTGAGGGAGTCTCCTCGTTCCCTTTTGCCCTCTGTCCTGCCAGGTGAGGACACAGCAGCAAGTGTCAGCTGTGGAACAGGGCTCGAGTCCTCACCGGATGCTACCTCTGCCAGTGTTTGGGTCTCAGGTTTCCCAGCCTCCAGAGCAGCGAGAGATACATCTCTAGTGTTTATTAATGACTCAGTTCCTGTGGCTGAATGTTTGTACCCCAGAATTCATTTGTTGGAAACCAAATCCTCAGAGTCATGTGTTAATGACACTTTGAGGTAATTAGAATCAAATAAGGTTATCAGCTGGGCCCTCATGTGACAATAGCGACTATAAGAAAAGGAGGAAGAGCCTGATCTAATGTGCTCCCTCTGTCTCACGTGTGCTGTCCTCTGGCATGTTCTGATGCAGTGAAAGAGGTCTTTGCCAGATGCTGAGCAGATGTTGGCACCAGGCCCTTGGACGTCCCAGGCTCCATAGAAGTGAGCAAATGAACTTCTATTCTTCATGAATTACCCAGTCTCATGTATTTTGTTATAGCAACAGAAAACAGAGCAAGACACCAGTCCAAGGTTACAGCATCAGGAACAGACTAGGATGATACTCTACACAAAATGCTTGCAGGAGACACTGATCCTGACTGCACTTACTTATATGGACTGGACCTGCTCCATGAACTATAGCCATAAACCACTCAGGGGGTCCCTCGGCAAACCAAGTGTTTGTTTAGATGATGATTGATGCATGTATCCTCAATAACCACATGCAGTCACAGGTATAGTTTTCTTCACCCCGTGACAATTTTGTGGTCCCTTTTCTTTACAGGTTTGTGACACTTACATGTTCTTCGTCCTTCCTCTTATATGTGTTACCCACAGTCCTGCTCATTTTCCTCCAGGTCTCCTAAAAAGAGTTGGGGAATCGGTCCTCTTTTTCCTTCAGTGGAAGAGTCTGCAGAGGGTTGGCACTCTGTTTTTGCAGTTGGGTAGATTTTTAGCTCCTGAGTCTCTGTCTTCAATAGTTGTGGACCTATTCCATTTTCTCTTTTTCTTTTCTGGTAGCAGTGTTGGCATGTTAGGCTTTTCTAGAAAAACTTTTCAGTCTGTCTAAAATTCACACTGTGGGCTTGAAGTTGTTTACAATATTTTTGTTCTGTCTTTATCAAAACATCTGAATCAGTAATGATGCCTCCTTTTTTATCATAGACTTTTTGTGGCTTTTATTTTTGTTTTTAGAACAGACTTGCTGAAGGTTTTGTGTATTGTATTAACTTTTTCAAAGAACTGATCCTTGGCTTTATCAATCCTTTCAATGGAAGCATTATTTTCTATTTTATTAGTTTCATTTATCTTCTTCCTCTTTCTTATATTCTTTGGTGTTCTATTATTCTTTTTCTAACTGCTTGAGATCCATTTATAGGTCCTAATTTCCAGCCTTTCTTCCTTAAGGAAGCATTAAAGTCTCTATCTTTCTCTCTGAGGATCTTTTTAACTGTATCTCCTAAATTTTGGCATGTAGTACTTTCACTATTACCTAGTTTCTTCATATTTTCTAAATATCTTTATGATTTCTTCTTTGGCTTACAAGCTGCTTAAAGTGTACTTTAAAATTTTCAAGCATATGGGGTTCTAAATGCCAGCTCTTCGCTAAGCTGCAATGTAGCCCAAGCCTGCCGTCTCTATGACCCTTTCTTCCATGTTTGTTGCAATTTTTTCCATGGTCTGCTAAATTGTTTAGCTTTTGTAACTGCTCCTACATATCTGATAAGAATATGTTATTTGCTTATTTTTGGAGGTAGGTTCCTATGTTTAAATCTACAGTCTCGGGCTGGGAATTTAGCTCAGTGATTAGAGTGCTTGCCTTGCAAGCACAAGGCCCCGAGTTCGATCTCTGGCACCACACAAAAAAAATTAAATCTACAGTCTCTTTATATAATAATCACTGAGAGAATCATCATAAAATCTTCATAATGAAGGGAAACTGTTCACCTTCTTTCTCCCTGCAATGACAGTTCTGTCAATTTTTGCTTTATATAACTGCTTTACAAAACCAGGTTAGTGTTGTTTTGTCTTTCTGGCAAATCAAACTGTTTAGCATTATGTAGTGGCCCTTTTCCCTCCCCAGTAGTGCTTTTTGCTAAAATACATATTTTGTCTGATATTAACAGAGTTATCCCAACTTTTTTTTTACTATGATTTTTAATTATGGTAAAGTACAGTATATATAACATAAAATTGACTATCCTAAACATTTCTAAGTGTGCCAAATTGCTTTTGATTAGCACTCAGCCTGGAGATAGGCTTCTACTTTGCTGTCAAACTCCCTGCGTTCATCTGTCATAGGTGGGTCTCTTTTGTCTTGTCATCCGGGCAGAGTAGCTATCTAACTATGCACGAAGGACATCTAAATTTATTGTGGTTAGTTTTCTATCATTTTTTTTTCAAATGTCAGGTTTTATGCTTTTTCATTTTCCTTCTTTTTCTGTGTCTGCCCTCTTTTCTTTCCTCCTTCCCTTTGATTGACTGAACTTTAAAAAATTACATGCTTTTCTCTATTCTGGTTTAGATTTCACACTCTCTATTTCTAATTCTTTACTGGTAGCCCATAAAAATGCTAACATGCATTCTGAGCCAAGTGCAACATTGTTTACGATTGTCCTCCTGCCTCAGAGAATGAAGGCCTTAGAACCAAAATCATCTTTTCTCATTTCGAGAATTGTTTTGTCCAATATTTTGGTTCTATCTTATTTTTCCTCTATAATACCAATTAGTTTTACTATAATGTGATATGATGGATGTTTGTTTATATTTATCCATGTTTACCAATGTCTTTGCTCCTACCTTTCTTTGGGAATAATTTTCATTTTTCTAAAAGTACACTCTTCAGGGGCTGGGGATTTAGCTCAGTGATTAGAGTGCTTGCCTTGTAAGCACAAGGGCCTGAGTTCGATCCCTGGCACCACCAAAAAAGAAAAAAATAAAAAAAAAAAAAATAAAAGTACACTCTTCAGAAGAACTTTCACTGAGCCTCTGTGGAAGCTTATGCTCTCGGTTTCCATTTCTCGAAAGCATCTTTATTCCACCCTTGCTTCTGAATCATTGTCTTAGCTGGTGGATACTTTGAAGTCATTACTGGTTAACACCTCTCAGCATGGTGAGTTAGTGTACAATGGTGTCCGGCTTCCACTACTGCTGTTCTGTGTTATTCCTTTATATGGAATTTGTCGCTGGGGGGAGGGACTGAAGGGATTGCTCTTAAGATCTTATCATTTTCAGTCTTCTGAAATTTTACTACAAATTACATATCTACAGATAGATTGTTTTCCATTTATCCTGTTTGGAATTTGAGGATTCACATCATTCAACACGCTGAAGAAACGTTGTTGCCATGATCACTTTATACATTATGTCCCAGCCGCCTCACCTAATTTTGCCTTTGTGGATACCAGTTGGAAACACTTGGCTTTGCGCTCTCTCCTCTGGGTCTGCTGTACTTTCTCTTATTTTCTACTTTTTGCCTCTCTGTACTCAGTTGTCGTTATTTTTCTCCAGTTTTCTGCTCCAAGTCACCAGTTCTTACTTCAGACATGTCTAAACTGCCATTCATTTATCCACTGAATTTTAAAATCAGGTAATTCGTTTACTAGGGTACAAAAATGAAAACAATATAAAAAGATATATAGTGAATAATCTCTCTGCCCCTTCTCCTATCTGCTCTTTCCCAATTTATCTCCACAGGTACTGACTGCTGTTTTTCTTATTCTCTTCTTATTTTCTTTGGTATCCTGATAAAGTTTCTTCATACAAATGTAAGTATAAATAATTATTGATATGAATAACTTTTCTCCTTTTCTCATACAAAAGGAAGTCACACATCTTAAACTGTATGTTGATCTTATTATTAAATAATGTTGCTTGGAGATCTTTCCTTATTAGTATATAGTTTCCTCACTCTTGTATTTTTCCACCTATTGTGTTAAATTTCATTGTAAGGCTGAACTGTGTATGACTTATTAGGCCAGTTTCTGTTGCTGGACACTTGAGTTGTTTATAATTTTCTGCACTTATTGCAGCAAGTAACCTCGTACATACATCTTCTCTGTCACACAGAGTCAGATCTGTAGCATAAATTCTCAAGCAGAAGTTGAATTGCTGGGTCACAGTCTCCTGCATTTTCAAATTTCTATATTTGCTATATTAATTTGCTATGAGTAAGCATCTTAGGGCTGCCATCAATTTTCACAGCAAAGTATCACTGTCTTGTACCCCCGCAGGCTCCTACTACAAAGTATGTGGTTCAACTTCCACATTTTTGTTTAGTTAATTTTTACTTCGATGGTTTATTTTTTAATTCACAAACTTTCTGTATCTTTTTTTACAAGTTTTATAATTATGTTTTCTATTCCTTAAAAAATTTAAAACATTCAAACATACTTATTTTAGATTTTGCATCTAGTTCTGCCATCATGTGAATTCTTTCGTGCAGCTAGTTCTTTGTCTTCTTGTACAGGTCAGATTGGCCCGCTTCATTGCTTATTTCTTTGAATGCTTGTAATTTTCAATTGTGAGCTCATTTCTGGTCACCCTTATTCGTGGGAATCCTGTGAAACCTACGTTGAGAATGTTCTCTGAAGCAGGTTTGAGTTTGCTATTGTGAGGTGCCTCCCAGTTTTTCTAGCCCAGACCTATTCATGTTTATTTCCTCACTTGACTTGTTCTGACCCATGTGAGTGGTGTACATTTGAACCTCAGATGTATAGGACGGTAGCTTTGTGGTTATGATGATTAAAGAGAGATTGTGCTTCTATTCAGATTTGAGACTGAGGAAACCCAACTTTTTTTCTTGACTCCCTCTTCCTGTAACTGGGTCCTTTTTTAAGTCTGTCCTTTCATTGACATTATTAGCCCTTTGAATATCTGTTTAGCTTTTATGTAGACTGGTCTCATCTTCATTCCCCGATCTCAAAAAGGCCTTATTGCCTGTTACTTGTGTGACCCTCACAACCTCAAAACCCTATAACCCAAGGCTCTGGTCCTTTTTTTTTTTGGTGGTGGTGGTAGGGTGCTGGGGACTGAACTCAGAGCCTTGTGCTTGCTAGGCAACCATTCTACCACTTGAGCTAAATCCCCAACCCTGAGGCTCTGGCCTTGAAGGCAGCTTATATCAAGGCATCTGCGGCTGATTGGCCTGCTGTAACCTCTGGGTTTTGCTTCTCTGGGTTTGGGCCTCCTTAGGATATTCCTTATGCTTTTTCCAATTTCATCCATGCTGTTTGGTGTATGTTATTATGTTTAATCCAGTCTTTCTAGGTGTTCTGCAACAGGGGAGTGATCCTATAATATTTGATCTTTATTCTTTTATTGAATAAATATTTATTGATTGTTTCACATGTGCTAGATTATCCCATTCTGCTTTATTTCAGAAGACTCGTAACCGCCAGTTAATTCATAGCCTTGGAAGAAGGAGAACATCGTTCCCATTTTAGTACTGAGAACTAAGCCTGTGGTGTTGATGACTGTGAACAGGTCTTTGGTATTTACAAATTCATACCCAAAAGTACTGTCACAGGAGCCAACCTAAGTCAGCACCATGAAGAGGATGTGTGTAACACTCTTGATTTGAGGTTTACCTTCCTACGTTAAGCTCTCTTTAGTTAATAAAACAGGAATCTAGCATGCTGATATGCATATTGTGGAAGTGAGTAGCAGGAGCAGAATGTCCTGCTGCAGTGGCTGAGTATGTATCTGCCCCGCTGTGGTTCAGATCTTAACCCTCCTCCAAAGGCCCATATGCTGAAGGCTCGGGCCTGAGTCTGTGGTACTGCTAGGAGGTGGTGGAACTTTTAGGAAGTGAGGTCTGGTGGGAGGAAGCCAGGTCACTGGGGGATATGCCTGTGGAGAGGGGACCACAGTCCCTTCTGGTCTTTCTTTGCTTCCCAGCCACCATTAGATGAGTGGATTCCTCTGCCATGACCTCTTGCTATGATGAATGGTGCTGCCAAATGCTGAAAGCAACAGGACCAGGTGACTACAGGACTGAAACCTCTGAAACTGTGACTCAAAACACACTCTTTCCTCCTTAAAATTGATTATCTCAGGTATTTTGTCATAGTGATGGAAAACAGACTAATACACGCCCAAAATTCACATAGTGAAATCCTAGCCATTAGTGTGATGATACTAAGAGTGAGCCTTTGGGAGGTGATTAGGTCATGAAGATGGGGCCCTTGTGAATGTGATTAGCACTCTTGTAAAGGAGGCGCCAGAGAGCTCTCCTGTCCTCTTTCTACCATGTGAGGTTACAAGGAGATAGCTGCCTGCAATCTAGAGGGGAACCCTCACCAGAATCCAGCCATGCTGCCCCCCGATGGCAGATGGAAGTGAGAAAGAAATTTCAGTTCTTTTTATTCACCCAGTCTATGGAATTTTTTTTTTTTTAATGGCAGCCTGAACAGATTAAGAGATCTGTGTTTGTTTCATTTTTAGTGAATGAAAATAATGAAGATTGTAAGGAGCCTGCTGTAGGAATCTCCCCTGGTGACCCCGGTACTCAGAGGAAGTGGAGTGATATCAGTGCCCCCCATCCTTTCTGGTTTTCCCTCTCAGTCAGCAAAGCCTTTCGTCTCCTCTTCTTTTTCCACTTCATTCTCTGCTCTCACCAAATGGCCTTCTCAGCCCACTCATTTGCTTCCTGGTCCCTTCACAGCAAAAATGGCGGCTGCAGCCTTCCCACTTGGCTCTTGTTTTAGTTACTTTTCTCTCGTTGTTGGGACAGAATACTCGACACCCAAAGTTAGGGGAAGAAAGGTTTATTAGCTCACAGTCTGCAGAGGTTTCAGTCTATAGTCCGCTGGGTCCGAAGCAGGGCGGGCCGGCGTGGCAGACCGGCAGCCAACCGGCCGCAAAGTAAAATGAGGAAAATGCAAGGAATGTATGCAAATAAGCAATGCAAACAAGCAGCTAGTTAGCTTCTTCCTGTATCTTTTATCTAGGCTACCTGCCCCAGGGCAGCCCACACACCCACCCCCAATCTCAGTCTCACATCCTTGATCCCAGCAGAACCATGCCAAACCATCAATGGATCAATTTAGTAATCACACACTCTAGATCCAGCTATCTCTTACTACATGAGGCTTTGGGGGGACATCTAGACACAATCCATAACAGCTCCATTCTCTTGACTTCGTACGGCACAGAGCTTAGAGTCTACAAAGAGAATCGCAGAGGTTATGTCATCTATGCCTAACAATGTCATGACGCAGGCAGAATGTTGTTAGCTCTAATTCTTTTTAGTGAAATAACCGATACCTGGAAAAAGAAATACTTGTCCAACTTCAGACATCTGTCAAGTGACAGAGCAGGGACCAAGCCCAGGATTTCTGGCCTGAGTCCCGTGCTCTTAGGAGTCTGACTCGCACTGCCATGTAGTAAAGCCACATTCAAGGGAAATTCCAACATCTGGAAAACCTGGATTTCTAACTCATCCCTTAGCTCCCAAGTGTGTGATATTTTTATTAAAAAACAGTAGGTGTGTGATTTCTTTGTGAGAGTGGTACCTTCCGACAATGGAGTTTAGAAATTTGGTGTGGGCTTTGTGACTGTTCTGAGCATCTGGCCGTCCATTCATGCTTAGCCACAGCACGGACATTTCTGATGGGTTACTAGAGGCCAAGGGCTTCTGAAAATGTAAATGTCTTCCTGATCTCAAACCTGAATGGAAAGAAAAAAAGTCTGAGTAAGTGGCTGACTAATAACTCCTTGGAAGAAATGGAGCAGTGTCTGAGACTTTTCCTTCTGCTTTTCAGCTAGAAAAGTTTCCTCTAAGTCCCAAAATCCCCACGCATCTGACCACCTCGATGTACTGTGCACATCCATCTATCCTGTTGCTCACTGATGAAGCCTTTAATGAACACTTACTACTTGCCATGTATTGCTGATTCTAGAGAGGGCTACAGAGACATGTAAGACAGGGCTCCATTATTAGTTACAGAGGTTTTAGCACCATGCTGGACCAGATGGTCTGGTCAAAATCCCTGCTCTACCGTTTCCACCTAACAGGCAACCTTGGACGAGTATCTAATCATGTTAGGCCTCAGTGTCCTTGTGTGTAAAATGAGGCCAGTGATTGTATCTACCCAACAATCCTTGTCACAGAGTGTTGCCTTGGAGATTTGATGAGGTCATGTGTGGAAGGACTGGGCGAGAATAAAAGATTTAAACAAAAGTGAAGCCATTGGCATACAATCATAGAGGTTTGGGATGCGTGGCTTACAACTGAGGGGCTAAAGCGGTGTGGAGAGGAGAGTGCTATGATTTGGGGTCGGGCAACTCACTAGTGTCACTAGCATCAGATGTTCTTGAAGGGTTGGCAGGTAGCAGAGCCGCAGAGGTTTTCAGGGGGGAGGAAACAGGTGTAAAAGTGTAGCGGTGAGGAGAGAGGTGCATTAAGTACATAGCACTCGTTAGCTGGGTGTGGCGGTGCATGCCTGCAGTCCTAGCTACTCAAAAGGCTGAGGCAGGAGGATCATTTGAGCCCAGGAGTTCAAGTCGAGGTTGGGCAACATAGTGAGACTCCCTCTCAAGGAAAAACAGAAAACCAACAAAATCTCATCCCCACAAAAAAACAAAAACAAAAGCAAACCAAACAAAAAAAAATGAAGGAACAATCAAGACACAGCCATGTGTTTCCAGGTGAGACTAGTTCAGAGGTGCAAATGGACAGGTATTAGTAATTTTAATTACTGTGAGTATCTCATATTGAAAACACATGTCTGCCAGGCAGCTTGTAAATTGCTTTAGAGTATGCAAACTAATCTTCCTCACAATGCCCCAAATCTAGCACCAAGATCCTCCATATGGAGCAAAAATGGCTGATAGAAGATCTCAAACCAAACAGGACAGTGGGAGCCAAGGAGAGGGAAGTGGGGAGGGTACTACATGAGCAGTTCTGAGTCTCCAGAAACTGCATGTAGAAGGCTGTTTTTCTTAGGATCAGGGAAGAGGGAGCCCTAGAATCATACATCTTGGCCAAAACAAACCCCCCTTCCCCTTTGTCCCCACTCAGTACAGGGACCCTAGTTCACTTAAACAGGAGTAGCCACGGGGTTGGGGATTTAGCTCAGTGGTAGAGTGCTTGCAGCCGAAGAGGATGACAGAGAAGCCCAGCCTTGTCCAGGGTTCTTACGGAAAAGTGAGTTAATTAGTAACCAGGCAATGAAGGTTTCTTGGAAGACACGCTGCAAATGAAATTTCTAATCTAAAAACATTTTAAAATGAAGTGAAATACTTTTTAAAATGACAATCTCTGAAACAAAAGCATATGTCAAGATTATAAAAATCAAGAGACGAGATAATTGGACAAAAAGAAGATCTGAAAAATGTTCACAAAGAACTTGGAGAGGAACCATTTTTCTCTTCTAACAGGAAAAAAACCCTTTCAGAGATGAAAAAAAACTAGAGTGAAAAAATTATATAAATAATGTCGTAAGAGAAGTAGAAGATGAAAAGAAGAATTTTTGAAATCAAAATAAACTGGAGAATTGTAGAAAAAAATTGAAAGTGAAATTTGAAAGCGATCAGGCAAGTCTGTTGCTTCTTGATGAAACTGGTAAGTTGAGACAGTGACAGGAGAAAGCTTTCTTGGCAGCAGGTCAGGAGGTAGAAGAAGGAGCGCTTTCACCCTGCTTCCACCTGGCCAGGGCTCACAGGGGTGAGAGTTTCTGTGGGCTCCTGGGGAATCTAATTTTAGCAGTAGCCAGGTGGGCCCTGAAATGGTTATTGATTCTTGCAGTGATCAATTCTTTTGATGTGGTTTCAATGTTGTTCACAAGTCACAGGTGTTCCAGGTGATCTTCGTTCCTGGAAACCTAGAGACAGATTATTGATTAGGAGGTGTTGTTCTTTAATGTTTTCCCTTATTTTTCTTCCCAGGCAAGGCTGACTTCATCGGTTAATTATTTGGGGAATGAGGCAGAACAGAAACAGTGAGAAGCAGACTTGCTAGGGCTAGGAGTGAGTTTAACCCCTTCATTGGGTTCAGAAGTTAGAGAAGAAGATTGAACTTGCATGGAAAAGAGACTGTAAAGAAGAAACCAAAACAAAGGAACAGAACAGATGTGCAGTGATAGTGCAGTTCTTTTTTTGGTGGGGAGCGTTTGCTGAAGGTCAAACTCAGGGCCCCGCAAATGCTGGGCAAGTCCTCGAGCACTGAGCTAGATCCCCAACCCTCGCGGTGAAATCTCTCAGCAAACCTCTTTTCTATAACTGACAAAACAAGTAGACAACCATAAAGTGGTAGCGGGATTTAGAGGCTGGGCCTGAAGTTGTCCAGTGCATGGCTAAATGGGGTGAAGCTTAGCATCACAGCCTTCATTTTATATCTGCTCTTTTATTACCTTAAAACTTTTCCTTTGTAAAATTGAGACTCATAAACCAGAAACATTTTTGACCAGAAACATTTTTGTGTCTTTCCTTTCATGACGTTGTGTAACCATCACCATTATCCAATTCCAGAATGTTTCATTAACCCAAAAAGAATCTTCATACTTACTAGCAGTCATTCCCCTTTTGCCCTCCCCTTTTCCCTCCTAGCTCTTGGCAACCATAAATCTGCTTTTTCTCTCTGTGGATTTGCCTATTGTGGACATTCATAGAAATGAAATTATACAATATATAGTTCATATTTGGCTTCTTGCATTTAGCTTAATGCATTGAAATTTTATCCATGTTATAGACTTTATAAAGACTTTACATATTAAATTATTTTATTTATTTATTTGGATACAGGGTCTTGCTATGTAGTTCAGGTTGACCTCGAACTCACTGTGAGCTGAGGCTGGTCTTGAACCTACAGCAATCCTCCTGCCTCAGCCTCCCAAGTGCTGGGATTACAGGCATGCACCCCTGAGCCTGGAGAGGACTTTATTTTTATGTCTGAATGGTGTTCTGTTGTATGGTCATACCTCATCATCTGGTGGGTGGTTTTTATTTTTTTCGGTTAATAGAACAATGAGTCTGTAAGTATTCATGTCCAAGTTTTGTGAGGTCGTATCTTCCATCATTCTTAGATATGTTTCTAGGAGTTGAATTACTGGGTTATACGCTAACTCCGTTTAACCTTTTGATGAATTGCCGAGCTGTTATCCCGAGCAAAGCCTTATTTTACATTTTATACATAGTGTAGAAAAGCTCCGATTTCCCCACAACCAAGGCAGCTGTCTTGGTCTGTTTGGGGCGCCGAAGCGAAGCACCTTGGAGTGGGCAGTTTATAACAACAGACACGTAGTGGTGGCGGCGCTGGAGCTGGCAAGGCCGAGACGCGGCGGCAGCGAGTCGGTGTCTGATGACGCGCCTGCTCGGTGGACGGCACCTCCTCGCTACGCCCTCACGTGGTGGAAGCCCAAACAAGGTCCCTTCAGCTTCTTTTACACGGCGCGATCTGGCTCAACAGGGTATGTAAATGGCACGTAGGGGCTGGGCCTGCAGTTGCCTGGGCTGTAGCTCAAAGCAGGGCGAAACTTGGAACTTCACCTTCGTTTTGTACCTGTCTCCTTTATTACCTTGAAACTTTGGATCTGCTCTGCACATAGGCATGTTCATCACTTAAGGAGTGTGTAGTATCTAAAATAGGAAGACGAGGTTTATTAGCCGTAAGTTTAACTCGCCTTGTCAGCCCCCTTAAAATCGAGGACGTCAGGGTGAAAGCAAGCTAGCTTTCTGAATTTGCAGGGACATCCAGTTGTCAGTTTTCACAGCTGCTTCTTCCAGACCCCCAGCAGTGATACCTACAAGTGTCCAGTCACTGTCCTAAACCTGTAGTCACCTGGGAACCCGGGAAAAGCAGAGCCTCACAGACCACCCTGTGAGGAGGTCACCCCACCATATGAGCCATTACCCAGGGCGGGAACCCCCAAAGCAGCTCGCCAGAGCAAGAGCCCACATCTCAGGCCATGATGGTTCTCTCCGCACCTCGCAGGATCAGTTCTGAGAGACCAATCGGCCAGACCTCAGCTTCCCCGGGATGACCTGTGGTGCCTGTGTGCACGCCCCTAACCCTTATTGTTGTTCTCCTTTTCTACACAACCTCAGGAATTCCCTCAGTTCCTTGAAGAGAGATCTTGAACCTCTATCTGAGCTTCCCAGCGTATCCGTGTTGATTGAAGTGCCCTCCTTGTGCTTCACTGCTTGGCTTCTTGGCGTTTTGAGGTGAGTGGCTGAGCCCTGTCTCTTGGGAGTCCCTCCTTTACATATTGTATATATTTTAGGTACTACACCTTTATCAGTACATGATTTTAAAAACCTTTTCCCCACTCTGCGGATTGTCTTTTCACTTTCTTATAATGTTCTTTGAAGCAAAAAAAGTTTTTAATTTTGTTCCGTAGATAGTAACTCCAGGTTTAACCTTTTGAGGAGTTGTTGCCAGACTGTTATAAAGCAAATGCATAGTTTTGCATTTCCATCAACAGTGTACATTTCTACCACCGAACTTCAATTTATTTATTTTCATTTTTACTTTTGCTTTTGGTGTTGTATCTAAGAAGTGATTGCCTAACCCAAGGTGGCAAAGAATTACACGGTTTTCTTCCAAGAGTTTTATTGTGTTGGTTCTTACCATCATGTCTTTGATTCATTTTTGAGTACATTTTTTATGTGGTAGGAGGTAGGGGCTGTATTCATTCTTTCGTGTATGTATAGCCAGCTGTCCCATCACCATTTGTTGAAAAGACGAATTCTTCCTCATGGAATGGTCTTTGTCCCCTGGTTGGAAGTCAGTTGACCATGGAAGTGTAGATTTACCTTTTTGTCTTTGTTTATGAGATGGTCGGTTAGGTGCAATCAGAAGAGGAGACAGAGAGGCTTAGGAAAACACAAAGTCTCTTATACTCACAGGCCCTGGAGACAGGAAGTTCAGCCATATGGGAAGGACACCACGGGACACAGGAGACAGAAGACAGGAGCAAAGGGAAAGCCATAGACCAGAACCTTATTGGGGTTTCCTCAAGACAGGCCAGGTGGGCAGGGTGAACAGCTCGGGATTGGTTATTTTGGATAACTTCAGTGAGCTTTGGACTCCAGGAGTGGCCTCCATTCGCCTGGGACCTGGCCCTAGGAAGGTGAAGGCAAAGGGACGTCCCCTTCTGGATTGAACGGGTGAAACAGAGGAGGTCTGGCTGCAGATTGGTTAGTTTGCATAAGAAAACACGTCCTTGGCTGTGTCCTTTGCTACCTTTAAGAACTGGCTAGGTTTGCCAGGTGCAGCAACACTTGCCTATGCTCCTGGCACTCTGGAAAGCTGAGGCAAGACGATTGCAAATTTGAGCCCACTCTAAGCAATTTAGGGACTTAGTGAGACCCTGGATCAAAATAAAAAAGGTAGGGCTATAGGTCAGTGTGAAAGCCCTGGGTTCACTACCCAGTGCAGGAAAAATTTTTTAAAAATAAGGAATTAGCTAGATCTGGGGGTACAACTCGATGGTAGTTCCCATTTTGTCAGGCACAGAACCCTGAGTCCAATCCCCAAGAGAGAGTGGGCATGGTGGTGCACGCCTGTAATCCCAGCACTCAGGAAGCTGAGGCAGGAGGATTGCTTCGAGTTCAAGGCTAGTCTGGGCTACATAGTGAGTCCAAGGGCAGCCCAGAATGCATAGAAAGACCTTGTCTCAACCTTGCCCTAGCCCATCCCTAAAAGAAAAAAAAGTTGGCAAGTCCTACTGAGTCTCCATGCTGGGGATCAAACCCAGGGCCTTGCATATGCCGGGCAAGTGTTTACCACTGGGCCTCTCCCCCAGCTCAGTAGGTCTTCTTTTATAGAAAGTGTTTTGTTTTACTTTTCAGGTCATCAAAAAATACTGAAAACTAAAGGTATTCATAAAAATACAGCTTATTTATGGATTCTTAATTCTATTTTATTAACCTATATGCCTATCTATATCTCAGTACCATGAAATCTGAATTACCTGTAGGGGAAAATCCATTTAAACTGCTTCAGAACAAAACAAACAAACACCTTCCCAGGAAGATAATCTCAGAGATTAACTGTGGATTTCACCCAGATACTTAGAGGCAATGTAACACTAATCTTACTTGGAGCTTTCCAAAGAATAGAAAAAGAAACAGTTCTCAATTCATTTTGTGAAGTCGGAATCATCTTGACAACAAAAACTTACCACACCCCACATCGAATAAATTCTAGCTGGATGTTGAGCTAAATGTGAAAAACGAAACAAAACAAAAACCCCCACAAAGCTTCCAGGAGATAACAAAAGATTATCTTTAAGATTGGTAAAATGAGAACTTATTAAATAGATTTTTTAAAATCCCATAAAGGAAAATCGATAAAAATAAAGAACTGCTCATGAAAAGATATTGAGAGTAAAGCAACAAGCCATAGGAGGGAGCAGGCATTTTCAATAGGAAATAATTCACATCTAGAACATAAACTCCCAAAATCCATAAGAAAAAGGCAGACAAAATCAAACTGTTTAGGTAGCTACTTAGTGATAGCTTCTGAAGGTAAACATCCGTCCATCCAGGATTGAGCAATTCCACTCCTGGGTAGGTATGTAATCTGCAGAGCTGCTTACTGATGTCCAACACAAGATGAGCAGGAGACGGTCACAGCAGTGCTGTGCGTGATACCCAAATGGAAACCCAAATGCCCATTAACAGTAGCATAGGTGATAACTGGTAACACAGACACGTGATGGAATTCTACACAGCCACAAAAACTGATGAATGACCAATACAGGAAACAGTTATGGGTGGATCTCACATAGAAAATGTTCATGAACAGAAGCTTGTGGTACCTTATTCATCTGGGAAGTGGTTAGGTGGGTTGCATGTGTATATTCTTTATATTCTTTGAGCAAGTTCTTAGTATTTATGTGCCTTTCAGTATGCTGTGCTATACTTCAATAAAGAACTTTACCTTCTCTACAGAGGTCTCATACTTTAGAGATCGATACTGAACTACTGTGATTGGCCTGAAAACCCAGTGAGGGGTGGAGTGTGGTAGTGTCTGTGTCCGAGTGTGTGCAAGGGTGTGGGGAGTGTGTAAATGGAAGCTGGCCACAAGCTAATTATTAAAGTTGGTTGTAGCTTATACATGAGCATTTCTTATACTTTTTGCTTTTGTGTATATTTAAAGTTTTCATCATTAAAAGTTAAAAGAGCAGAAATCCCCAAGCACCAGGTCTTAGCAAGGGACAGAGTAGAGGGACAATTTGCACATTCATCCCTCTTGGAGAGCACGGTGGATCACTGAAAATGTCACTTGCTGAAAGACCCTAATCCTGCAGGCAGAATGTGCTTGAGGATGGGGCCAAGGGCTGGCATGAACAGAGAGGGTTTGAGGCAGCTGGCGAGCAGTCCCAGAGTCAGAGACTCTCTGTCATAGGGCAAGACTCCAGCTATGAGGAGTGGGTCTTGTTTCAATTCCATTGTCACGCTTCTCCTCTCACTGGGTGCACTCACAATGGAGTCATCTCACCCTCTCCTGTGGCTTCCATTGCATCTAGAGGCTGATGACTCTCAGGGGGAGGTCTTGGACTCTGGTGCTCCATGCATGCTGGTGTGGGTTCTCTTGGATGAATCCCAGAAACCTCAAACTCATCCCAAATGAATTCTTTCCTCTCTCTTGAATATCTCCTCCATTTCACGATGTGGTTGTCAGCTTTCCATGACTCTAATAAATACCTGAGGAAACCAGCTTATTAAATGAAAAGGTTTATCTTGGCTCACTGTTGTGGAGGGTTCAGTCTCTGATCGATGGCCCTGCTATTTTGAGCCTGTGGTGAGGTAGCACATCATTGTGGGAATGCATGGCAGAGCAAAACTGCTCACCTCATGGCCGGGAGGCAAAGAGATCAAGGAGGTAGCTGGAGTCCCACAGTTCCCTTTGGGCATCCCATTAGACCCCCCACCTCTCAATTGTGCCCCCTGGGGACCAGCCCTTTAACACATGGGCATTTGGGGGACAGTCAAGATCTAAAATCCCACCCATTCCCAATCACCCGGGTGAGAACCAGTAGGATCATCTCTGTTTGTTCCTCCTCCTTCCCTGCCCTCTCTCTATAACTTCTATGTGCTATCTAGGATGTTTGCCAACCTCTGAGTTTCTGTCCTCTTCCCCTCTACCTGCAACCTATGTCCTCATGGGTCCCACCACCTTTCTCTTGGCCTGTTGTACAGCCCCCGTGTGCTGAGATCTTCCCATCAAACAGACTCTTCTCCTGTCCAGCTACCTCCTATGGTCCTACTACCTAAGGGATAAGTATGCAACTTGTGAGGAGGGGGAGGTGTGAGCCAGAGATCTAAAGGACAGACAATTTGGGAGCCAGGGAGCTGGCCATGGGAGGAGGGTGCATACTGCACAGACTGGGAGATTAAAAATCAATTTTAAAACGTTGCATATTTGAGAGATTGGAGGATTAAAAATCAAATTTAAAAAATACTGTTTTGAACATCTGCTAGGGATAAACTCTGCATTAAGCACTTAATGTGATTATTTCATTTAATCTTAACAGTGGTAAAAAAAAAAAGTCGCATAGTAAGTGGCAGAGCTAGGATTTAAACCCAGGTTGGCTGAGCCCGGAACCCTTGCTCTTAACCGTCGGGTGGCTTCCTTCGGGGTACAGTGGCAAGAAGACCCTGACACATGCTAAGCATGAGATCTACCACTGAGCTACACCCCCAGGTCAAGAAGAACAATTCATGCCGAAACTCTAGCCCTCTTACTAAATGTATTCTGGTCATATGTCTCATTTTAGAGTTGATGAAAATGAGTCTGAGAGGTCCAGTAGAGCTGCGACTGACCCAGCCAGTCTGAGCCCAGAGCTTCCTGAGACTGGCTATCCTACATGACGGTGCAGCAGCAGCCAAGGCACTGGGGATGTGACTCCCAGGCCAGGCGCACTCATTCATGTGCCAGCCAGAGATGCTGAGGACCCTCCTGAGTGGCCACTTCTCCATCCATGCCCAAATTAGTCCTGCTCGCTGCAGGGTCAGGGTGCTGGAGCCTTTACGCGGTGATCCAGGAACTGCAGGGCTCACTGTGGGTGAACAAAGGCTGCTGGAGAGGAGCTCTAGGCCCCCAGAGTCAAGGCTGTAACATTAGGCAGAGGAGAGGCCAACTCGAGCCTGGGGTAAGAAGCGACTGTCTTTGGTTAGAACCATCCTACTACGGAGATGACATCAGAAGTATGCACGAAGTTTTATAAAAATACACATGTCTAGACAGTACTTCAGACATACTAAATCTCTTTCCTTGATAACCTCAGGATATTCTTGGTATGTGCTTTGTGTATTGTTGGGATGCCATGTGTATTATGTCTCGGGATTGTGTTATATAGCGAGATGATTTCCCCTGTAAAAAGCATGCTTATCCAGTTTTGAGAATAAGATGTGATCCTTCACTGACTTCTCTGAAAACAGGATTATCAGGAGCCTTAAGGACTTTTTATGATACATTTTTTGGAATGGCTTTATTTTCTTGTTTTCCACAAACTAAATTTGCTTATCAGTTGTGCTCTTCTTTTTATTCTTCTGGGATGCCAAGTTGGTTTCCGTGGAGGATAAGCCAGACACAGCCACCTTCACACTGGCCCTTGGTCCAGCCCTACCTGCCGCCATTGTGGATGCCATCTGCATATCCTGGGCCACTTCCCCAGGAGAGCCAGATTTGGCTTTGACCTGGTGGTGCTTGTAGTGGGAGCCCTGGACACAGCAGCAGGTAAGCATCAGGGATGTTGGCTGCTGGGTGCTTCTACAGAGGGTATAGGTACCATGGGGTCGCAGCAGGAAGATGCCTAGGAGGAGCAGGCAGGCTGGCACAGAGCTGCAGATGGGGGGGTGGTGTTTGGAAAAGTGAGACAGATCTCTACAGCTTCAGCCTCCTTTTCTCCTCCCATCACCTCAGACTCAGCTACACCAGCACAGCTCCCTCCTGCTGGGGACACCCTGGGGCAGGTCTCCTTGGCTACAGTGGAACTGGTGGGCATGTAGAATAGCAGACAGCTGCCCATCTCAGGCTTTTCAGGGGCTTTTTGACAGAACAGGCAGATTCTGGAGCCAGGGGGTCTCAGGCACGCTGCAAACCATGACCACCTGGGAGAGGGCTTTCAGGCTAAGATGGGAAACGTTCTGGGAAAACCAGGAATGAGTTGGTTTCTACAGGCATACACTCGGCTAATACTCAATCTGACCTCTGACCTCTAGATAGAGACCATCTAGAACTAGATCCTGTGGCTATCTCTGTGTTATGACTTTTGTCTAGATGTCCCCTCAAAGCTTCATGTGGTCATAGGTGGGGCTTTTTCAGAGTGGCTGAGTTTAGAGTGTGATACTGGGGTTAAGGGTGTGTGATTACTAAATCAGTGCACTGATTGGTCTGGCACTGCCCTAATCCTGGCGGCCTGGATAGGATATAAGGGGCAGAAAGAAGCTTATTGATCTCTTGCTTGCTTGCCTTGCTGTCTTCTCCCTGCTGTGAGCGGTTTCTCTCTGAGATGCACCTCTGCTACACCACCCTGCCTTGGATCTAGCTGATTATGAACTGAAACCTCTAGAAACTGTGAGCGAAATTAACTTTTCCTCCTTTAATTTTGGGTGTTGGGTATTTTGTCCCAGCAATGAGAAAAGTGACTAAGACACCCTGTATCTGGCCTGCTGTGGTCCTACACTCCTGAAATCCTGGATCACATTCCTGGAACCCTGGGTCGCGATCACAGAGGATTCGCTCCACAGTGGCTAGATCTTACGCAGAAACTCCATGGCTGAAGGGTGTGGTGGAGCGCTGGGTCCTCTGTGTGGGCTCCAGTTCTGGCTCATTCCCTTCCTGGCCTGTGACCTTGGACTAGAGTCTCCATTTTCATACCCATGAACAGGAGTATCAATACCTCTCTGCCCAGCAAATCACAGTCACTGCAAATGTGAAAGGACCTAGTGGGGACATTGGTGGGTAGCTGCTGGCATCATCGCCATCTTCGCCTTCTGCTCTCACTCCAGTGGGGAAGCTGAGGACACTGAACCCAGCCTCTCGTCACCCATGTCCTCACCCTGCCCCAGCACTGTAGAATGGCTCTGCTGTCAGGCTTTCTGATGGGGGCACGTTGTGTGCCATGGAACCCTGTCAGCATCTTGTCTCCCATCTGCAGCGCTTTGTACAGTTTATATAGCGCTTTTGTATCTATGCAACATCTTATTTGCAAATATTTCAATTTCTCTTTTCCCGAGCACACAATCTATCAAAGCCTGCAGACATGGATGTCTGAGTATTTTCTGATCCTCATTTAGAGCAATAGCACTACATGCATTCAGAATAATTGTGACCATTAATCTGGATGTGTTAACTTCTTTTTTTTTAATTTTTATTGGATGTGTTAACTTCTTTGGATTAAGAAACACCTAGCAAATGAGTACTGCTCTCTCCCGATGATGTCTGGGTGGTCACAAAGGTGTCATGTTGGGTACCATATATGCTCCCTTGGCTGTTCATCTCTGGCACTATCCCCCTGCTCTGCTTCCTGGCCGCCATGAACTAGGTAGTTTTGCTCCGCCACACCCTTCCACCATGATAGTTCTGCCTGGTGAATCCTTTGTGACCATGAACAAAGTTAAACCTCTTCTTCTTTAAGTCGTTCATGTTGGGTATTGCGTCCCAGCAATGGGAAAGCTGACTAATACAATAATAATGACTTTTGTTGAGTCCTTATGATGTACCAGATGCTCTGCTAAGCACTTCACGTGTATTTAACCCTCACCACTGTCCAATAAGCCAGGCCTATGGTTTCCCTACTTCACCTATGGGGAAACAGAGGCTAGGGCAGTAGAGAAATGTGTCCTTAGTCACAGAGCTAAGTGCTAGGAGGTTCAACCTTCATCAGCATTGCTTACTTTCCTAAACCCTTCCATCCTGCATGTGACAAGGATGAATCTGGGATAGTGCATAAAATCTCCCTGCCAAGGAATCCAGTGCCCATGAGGGGGCCGCAAGCCTGCTGATGTTGCAGGCAGGGTGGGAAAAGAAAGTGGCATAGGTCAGTAGGGAATCCCTGGTGGGTGTGAGTGTCCTGGACAGGATGTTGGGGTGCCTGGATCGAACTAGCAGAGCTTATTTTCTCCTGCAGTGTGACCCTGACCAACTCGCCACCACCCTCCACCTTTGATTTTCCCACCAGGTTTTTCCACTTAGGGTAACAGCGGTGCTCCTACATCCCAAGCGTTATGGGATTAATCTTCATAAAATCCCTTGTGCATGGGTATCATTATTCTTTGAGTGGTACAGGGAAGGAAGGCAAGGCATCTAAAAGACAGAATGACTTGTGCCATGTTGCCTGGGGGCTTAGTGTTGCCACTTGGATTAGAACCTGGGCCAGTCTGATTCCAAAACCCAAAGATTTACTCTCTAGCCATTATGCAACATGTGGAGCCCTCGGGTTCCCACCAGTTGGATGAAACCAGGATTCCCTGGGGTCTCCCCTCTTGCTAGGGCCAGGGAAATAATGAGGGACTCTGGAGCAGGGAAGGAAGTCCCAAGGGTAAAGGTCTTGTCACAAATAGCAAGAGGGGTGGGGGCCTCATCCAAGGAAGAAGCTGCCCCACTGGGTTCCCTTATCAGTTTGACGTGGTCCTGGGTGTGCCCACCCCTTCCTCAGCCCCCTACCTTCTCCTTGAGCCCAGGTAAGTGGCTCTCCCACCTGCCACCCCCAAATTGTCTCTGATTCTGCTTCCAGATGCTCTGGTCCCACACAGGACACAGGGAAGGAAAGGATCTCTCTGTCTTGCCACACATTTTGATTCTCTTTTCAAAGGTTTTTGCAAAAGAGATGGCCTTGGAAGATAAAGATCTTGTCTCTCTTCTAGGGGGAGATCTGCTTGCTGTCCCCACTGGGGACTGACTGGGTGGGGTTGCTGATGTTTCCTGCTGTCCCCTGGGTGACAGATTCTTTGGCCTGTGACTCAGGAGGCTGGGTAACATCTCCCACCTCTCTAGCCCTTTATAATGTGGGCAGAACAGGACTGATGAAGATAGGTCTATCTGGCCCATGGTGGAGGATATACGAAGACCCCCGGATCTGGCAACAAATGCTCTGACCATGTGGTGGGTGAAGACTGGGGAGTGAGGGTTCCTCCTTGTCCTTCCTGTTAATGAGGCTGCAGGGCAGGTCACTCTGGCTGTCACTTCAGGGCCTTTCATCAGGAGAGCCGGCCACCAGGGCCTGCATGTCTGACCCGCCTCACTGTTGCCTGTACTTTGTGTCACTGACTGTGTGGGCTCTGGAAAGGGGCCCTCTGCTCCTGGCTGCTCTCTGGGCCAGGGCCTGGGTGTCGTGTGACCCTGTTTTGAAAATTTGGCATACATTTGTGTCCGAGTGGGAGGAAACTTCCTCTTGGCCAGTGGGAAGTGCACAGCTGGGGGCCCTGGTTTTGGCTCTCTTAACATGCAATCAAGAGGCCTTTTTTAGCTCAATGTGGATTGGGGTTTTCACACTGTACTTCAATTCTCCGTGCACTTTGCTCTGTCTGTGACCCCATCTTCTCGCGGCTCTCTGTGCACTCCACCCAAGGCCTCTGCTCAGCTGCCCAGGCCCCATGTAGCCATCTGGTGCCTGAGTCAGGGGCCTGGGGAGGAATTTCTGACCTGTTCCCACCCTACCACCTCCCAGCCTCCCAGTGCTGACTTGGCTAATAGACCTGGAGCCCTTGCCAAAAACGCATCCCCAAGGCCTGAGGGGCTGAAATGTGGGGCGGCTGGAGGGCCCTGCTCCGCTCAGCTGCTCAGAGTTATAAAAAGAACAGCAGAGCTGTAGTGGGCGGGTGACTAACGGTGGCCATTTGGGGCGTTGCGTCAGCTGTTGGGTGAGGTATTCAACCCCAGTTTCTTGAGGCCTGTCCCTGGGGCTGGTAGCCTTCCTCTCTGCCCAGCCTGGGCTGCAGTGGCCCTCCATGAGGCCTTGGGCTTTCAGCAGCTCACTGTCTCCCTAGTTCTAGGCCCCCAATAGCCATGTACTATGAGGAACAGTTGTGAAGCTCACGGTTTGGTGAGAAACAGCAGGCTGAGTGCTTGCAGACCCTACAGGAAGGTGGCAAGTGTCCATTTTGGAGTCTGAAGTGCTGATTCAAGTCCCAAGTCTGCCATTTATTAACTCTGTGACCTCAGCTGATTATTTAGCTGAGGTAAAATGGGGACAATACCTATCCCACAGAGGTTACGTGAAAAAGATACTAAAATCAATTTGAACCTGACACTGGACCGACGGGAAGAAGTTAGCCTCAATTGGGTCCCACTTGACATCTCCAGCTGCTCCGGGTGCAGATCTGAGCAGAAGGAGCCCTGCCTCGTAAGAGCAGCCTGCATCGCCCACACTTTCCTTCACAACACGTCCTTACGGTTTGTACAAGACGGGCCTGGGGAGGTAGTTTGGTGGTAGACAGCTTGCCTAGCCTGTATGAGGCCCTGGGCTTGATCCGTGGCACCAGGACACAGAAGAATCATGGAAAAGAAATGTACGAGAGCGAGCTGCAGGGTGCGCACCTGTAGTCTTGGCTACTCAGGAGCGGGCTGAGGTGGGATGACTGCTCGAGGCCGGGAGTTCAAGGCCGACATGGACAATACAGTGAGGCTGTCAAGAAAGAAAGAAGAAAGAAAGAAAGAAGAGGAGGAGGAGGAGGGGAGGGGGGAGAGAGAGACATAGAAAGAAAGGAAGGAGGGACAGAGATGGGAAAGGAAGGTGGGAGGGAAGGAGGAAGGGAAAGAAGAGAGAAAACAAAAGGAAGGAAGGAAAGAAAGAAGGAAGGATGAAATGCTTCAACAAAAAGAGTGTGTTGCTTCAGACCATGATAGGAATCTCCCAAGTGTACAGTAGGCATAAGAAAGCATGAAGAATTAATCTGTGCATTCATCCTCCACTTGTTAAACATCATCTCTGCCACGTTCTGGTTCCCATGCTGGGTGGCCAGTAGGGCAAACTGAGACCTTCAGCTTGCAGTTTTCCAGCACACAGAGCCCCAGAGTAGGTTCCTGTCTGAAATGCGGACTTGTAGCGGAAGAGGAGGCAGTGTGTCATTTGCTGGTGGGGGAGTAGAGTGCATTCGATGTCTGGGAGGGTTTCACAGAGGAAGCGGTCACTGGGAAAGGATTTGAAGGAAGACTCAGAGCTTGCTAGTGGGTGCGTGGCAGAAAGGCCCCCTGGGCAGAGGAAACAGCCTGTGCAAAGGCCCAGGGGCTGAGTCACGGACTGTCAGGACCGAGAGGCACTGCAGAGGTGACCTCATCCGCCCACCGGTGGTTCAGATGAGGCTGTGGTGTGCGGGGCGGAAGGGACAGCCAAGAGCCGCTCAGCTGTCAGGCAACAGAGCTTGGGCTGGAATGAACTCTCCTAACTCTAACAGGATCTTTCTCTTGCTGAGCACGTGGTAGATGCCATACACAATGCTGGACTCCTGCTTGGTGGCTCTCACAGGTGACTCATGTTCACTTGTGACTACCTTGTGAATTGTGACTTGCTTGTGAATTTAGTGGGACCGGAGCTGGAAAGCTAATGCTTTCCAGGGTGACAGACATATGGCAGGCATCTCCTCTAAAGGACACACAGATGACAACCTGGGACTTACGATGGTTTGAGGCCAGGCTTGTAAAAGCTCTGAGAAGTGGAAAGCAGGCACTTCCCCGGCACCTGCATTACTTGGTTTGAAAAGAGGGCAGGTCGTCCTGGAAATGATCAGTCGTCACCCTAACCAGGCTGCGCTTTGAGGGGGTGTGGTGCGGGAGGCTTCTCAGTCATTCTGGGCTTTCTGTTAGACAGGGCTAAGGAGGAGGCAGAAACGCCCCTGGCCGGCACAGAGCTTCCGGGCTGCTGGCGCTGCGTCTTTCCTGGCAGCAGGTGGGTATTCCTAGTCTCAGCTCCCAGACTTAGAAAATCGAGGATTGCAGAGAGATCACGTGGGAGCACAGCTGGCTTGGGCGAAGAGAGGAAAGCCTCGCCTCTGAGATGTGGTTTCAGGGGCTCCACCTCAGCGCTGCACCGCACCCCCACCAGGTTTAAAATACAGTGTGACAGTAGAGGGAAATTATGACGAAGGCAGCACTCAAAGAGCTTTCGAGAATGCAGCGGGGAGGCTGCTAGGAAGCAGGACTTCTGCATGATTCCAGCTGCCGTGTGACTGTGAACTTCGGTCACTTCTACCCATGACCCATGGGCTCAGGAACAACAGACAATTAGAATGTGCCCAGAGGCGCAGGTGCGCAGCAAGAGCTGGGGGTGTCACTTAGCGGCAGGCTCTTACCTAGCACATGTGTGGCCTGGGTTCCTGCTCCAGTGCTGCGCAAGAAAAGAAAAGAAAAAATAGGAGCTCAAGGCCAGCCATGGGCTACATGGTGACACCCTGTCTCAAAAACAAAAAAAGAAAAACAAAAAGAGATGCACGTCTAGAGGTTATTGGGCCCTCGCCGGGTGTGGCACACATGCATACAGTCCCAGCTATGTGGGAGGAGGGTCACTTGAGGAGCCAGGAGTTCGGGGCCAGCCTAAAAGAAAATAAATAAAAAGTTATAGGACTTTTGTTTTAAGGCCCTCTCCATGCTGCTTAGACACTCTTTCATCTATCTTCTTGCAGGCTCTAGCCCCATTCTTTCTCCACATTTCAACAGGCACGAATTGCCTGTGTAAGGTCCCACTTCCATGCTTTCCACAGAACAGCCAGAGCTACCTGGGTCTCTGAATCCCGAATCCCAATTTCTAATACTCCTTTCTACTGTTGCAGTTTCTGAATTTGACTTGATCGACAATAGAGGTAGAATAATATTCTATTTCTTTCAAAACTAAATTTTTGTGTAGACTGTTTTCTATGGATTCTTAAAATACATAATATATATTAAGATATAGCTGCATATTATATATTGATGTATCACGTACATGGTTGT
>PVJO010016463.1:0-41876 GCA_004026905.1 Hystrix cristata
TCTATCTCATTCTTGAGACTCAATTCTCTCTTATTTTCAGTATTAAGCTACAAGTAATTTTTTAGTCTCCTTTTTAGGCTCCTACTTTATCCAGACTTTATTTGGGTGCCCATTGTTATTTCTTTGGCCTGATTTTATGTTAATTGTTAATTCTTTCCAAGAACCATATGATTAACTGTCAGATTAACTGTCATATTATTAGTTACCAACTATCGTGTAATGACTTACACTTTTCTGTCTTCAACCTAGACATCATTCATAATTTGAGTTATGAATACAACTGTCTGCTAAGCTATTTTCACTTACATGCCCCACCAGGAGTTCAACTCTAAATGTATTACTCAGTTTCTAGAACTATTACAGTCTAAGTTACTCTAATCAGATGTTGAAGAATATCACGTGGTATTTTCCCATTTCTTAAACTCTACATCTATTTCCCCACTCAATCCTTTTAAATTCATATTTTTATCCATTATTTTTTATTGCATAACAAATTTAGAATCTCAGGGGGTTCCAATAATAAGTATTTATTCTCCTTTTTATGGATCTTCAGAGAGACTGATTTTACAATTTAGAATCTGCTTAGCAGAGATGCTTTGCTTTAGGTAGCAAGGCAGCTTGGTTTGGCATCAGATAAGGGTGAGATCCAGGTATGGTCCACATAGCTGTCATCCTTCTGGAATTAGAGGCTACCTAGATTATGCTTCATAGTGCTGAAAGAAGTGCAATAGGGTAAACTGCATGAACGCATTTTGAACTTCTCCTTACAATAAGACCACAAATATCCCACGAGCCTCAGGAAATTACATGGTCAAGCCCAAATTCTAAGGGTCAGGGGTACAATGTCATGTGGCAAATTCTGTGACTGTGTAATCCCAAAACGGACAGCACAAAACTGAGAGATGAATGATCTGAACTTTCACAATATCTGAAATATTTTTCTTTATTTTTATCCCTTCCCTCATTATAAAAGGAATGTCTATTTCATAGCTAGTATCTCTGGTCAAACTTTAGCCTCTATTCTGGTATGCCAAACAAAACACACCCTTTACCATGTTGCGGAAGTATTGGCTAGAAAACACAATTTTTCAATAGCTCCCTGTTGCTTCCCAAGTCAAACCCAAGTTCTTCAGCAATGCCTGCGGTGCTCTCCAGGGCACACTCCTACCCTCTCTAGGGCTTCCTCTCCCTCACCTAGAGAACTGTTCTCTTGACTTTGTGTTTCCACTGTAAAGAAATACACACAACTCTCCAAACTTTCTTAAGTTTCTGCAGCCTTCTACCATAGTATTTTCATATTCTTCTACCTCTTGAAATATGTTCTTTGTTCATCTGGCATATTCTTCCTTATCATTTAAAATACAGCTCAGTCATCACTTCTGTGGTTAGTCTTTGGATTCCTACAGACTGGCTTAGTAGCCCTTAGTATGTATCCAGTGGGTCTACCCAAATGTATCTCTTTTCCATCACAGGAATTCTCAAAGTAAACTCTAAGAAAGTCAAAGGATACTTGTTCATATGTCTCTAAATTTGAGTAGGAAAAAAAAAAATCTCTTATTTTTGAAAAAAATAATTCGTTGGAAATTTTACATCTCCTTCAATCATGATTGTATGAAATAAGCCACAGTGCTATTTAGAGTGTTACGTCACTAATAGAATCACAGATAATTTCATTTCACACTATGATTGTTGCATGCAACTGAAAACCCTAGAAATCATCAAATTTTATTAGGGTATTCATAAAGAAGCTCGTGCACTATTCTATAAAAACGGAATATTTTGATCATTTAAATCAGGATAATTATTTTATTTTGCTTCTATATATTTTGTCTCTAAAAACATTTTCAAGAAAGGCGCTTATCAAATGCTAAAGAAATCCTTGACAGAAAATTAAGGACCTGGAAAATGTTTCTCTCTGAGCAGTCTGAGATGTTCATCGCAAGGAGTGCTGGAAAGCTCAAATGAATATCTAAGTCAAAATATTCACCACTTTTAAAAAAAATTGTCACTAGTGTTTTTATTTATTTTCTTTATTTGACTGCTTAGTTCTGATCACTTAACACATTCATAGGATAAAATTCAAATGATGTGCAAGTCTAGTTAGAAAACTAGTTTTGTCATTTGGAATAAACCAGTGTGATGAGTTTTCTGTCATTTCTAGAAATATTCTATCCCTATAAGCAGATTGTGGCTGTAATTATGCATTTGTTTACGTGGAAAAGGAAAATTGTAAACCTATAACAACACACACACGACACACACACAAATTTTTCTTTTTTTGCAACTCATCTGCTGGTATATCACACATTATTTTGTGCCTCCTTTTATTTTGCTATCTAATAACCATTTCTGATTAGTTACAAGTTTCTTTTGGAGATAAAAATTAGAACTCCTTGACATTCAACAGTTGTTTGTACTACATTCAAAGAAAACAAAAATATAACCAAAATAAAATTTAAAGAAATGAGCATGCTACACTATCCATGATCCATGATCATGATCTTTTTTTTTTTTTTCCCTTGGTGCTGGGGCTCGAACTCAGGGCCCTGTGCTTACAAGGAAAGCACTCTAATCTCTGAGCTAAATCCTCAGACCCCATGATCTTAAGTATTATTATTTTTTTTTCTTTCCAAGCCTAAAATTCTCATCAGGAATCTGAGTGTGAGGGCCAATCAATGTAAGCTGCTTAAA
This sequence comes from Hystrix cristata, assembly GCA_004026905.1. NCBI lineage: Eukaryota > Metazoa > Chordata > Mammalia > Rodentia > Hystricidae > Hystrix > Hystrix cristata. The sequence continues at coordinate 2,692 of PVJO010016463.1, forward strand.
GTAAATAACCTGAGGCAGTCTTCTGGGTATTGTTAATGGAAACTGACTTTTTTTTACTTACATAGTTTAAAGTTCAGATTTCAAAAATAAATTGCCCATCTTCACTCAATATTACAGATTATGGTATTTTTAATTAATTAAATCCGGAGATGAATTACAGTATATCTACTCAAGAGAATTAAATACAGTATTTAAAAATATGCAAATGAAAATAATATAGTGAGAGTGTTCACAAGTGAAAAATGTCACAGTTTGCATAGTATCATAAAATTCTAAATTTGCATAATATTTTAAAGTTACATATAGAAAATAATAATGAAAGAAAATAAATTTCTCTGTTGTAAAATTATGGTAGTAATTCTTTTCTTCTATAAATCAGTCTGCATTTTGCCAGACCTAGTGGCACATGCCTGCAATCCCAGCACTCAAGAGGCTGAGGCAGGTGAATTGGCATGATTTCAAGGCCAGCATGGACTACATAGTGAGATCCTCTCTCTCTCAAAAAAAAAAAAAATGTTTGCATCTAAAGGACTTAACAAAAACCAAAATTGGGAATGCCAAAAATTGAGGCAGAAACACAATAAAACAGAGAAAAAAATAAAGAGTTTTATATAATAACTAAATATTGACCAAAGAAAAAGGAAGCTAATAGGAAACTCATTTAAGAAGGAAACTTTTCTAACAGATAAGATGGATTCAGCTCCCTAAATAACACACTGAAAACTATTAAGAGAAAACCTTTCCCACTTTATTATGTATAACTGCAGACAAGCATCATGTAGGCAATAGTATGCCTAATACAAACAGTCTCAAGAGCCAGAGTCTAACCATCTTAAACTGGACATTTCCCACCAGAATTGTCAGTGCAGGTACTTCTAAACCAGGCCCACTTGCTGGGCACCACTGACTTTATCAACACTGAAGCAAGCTTAGCCTAGCTCACAGCCCTTATTATGTTGCCAATGGTTTATTCAAATGTATTTCTTTTCCCCTCTTTGTTTCATTTTTCCTTTGTTTTGGGATCTAGAAAGATGAACGTGAGATAGAGTAGAAGAAATAAAGAGATAGAAAGAGACAAGAAAATCATAACTAACAATTGTACTTCATAAAAAGACTGAAACTTCCAGGACACAGCTGAAGCAACCCAAGATCAGAAATTGACTCAAGAAAGTTAAGGAGCCCAGCACTTCAACAAAGACAGCCCAGTATCAACAGAGGGGAAGTAATGAGAGCTCTCTGAGGCGCAGTTGGGCTTAGGTTCCATTTTCTAAGGTTTAGGTAGCACTTCCCGAAGTAACAAGAAATCTTAACAATTTGTGTATGTTTTGAAGACAGAAATCTCAACAGTTTGTGTACGTGTTGAAGACAAGCAGGGTCCTGGCAAAGGGAGCTCTGGGCAGCCAGCAAAAGGCCAAGACAAAGAGGGAGTCAGAAAGAGTCAGTGAAGGACACGTTGGTGACTAAGGCCAGGGCACCTGGAGACTCGGAAGCAAAGCGCACACTGGATCGACAGGATTTTCTTGTCTAGGAGCGAGATAGTCATACCCCTTTAAAGAATGTCTATGTTGTGTTTATACTAATAATGTTAGCAGTGTAGTCGTCTTTTGAGTACAAAAGCCCGAAACTGGTAGTCACTTTAGCAACCCATTTGTGTGCTCTCCCAGGTTCAACAACCTGGGGGCGTTTGTTTTCATTTTACAGTAAAGGACGCATTGTGCTTTTGCTCTATAATAAATACTTTTGCTCAGTGTGTACTGTACTCTCTGCCTTTGCCTAATAAACCTGACTCATGTCTCTTTCTAGAGCATCCTGAAACTTCATTTTTTGCAACTGGCAGTCAGCGAGCCTGCTACAATGGTGCGGATTAAAATGGGAAATATGGAGACCCAGTCTGGTGACAGAAAGACAGTACAGAAACAGAGAAATACAGCTAATGGAAGCCAAGAGTCTTCTCCTGCTCCGTGTTCCAAATTAGCTTTGGAGGAAGAGGTTTTATTTAAAGATCTTGTTTAGAATTTTGGAGTAGAAAACTAACATAACCCAGGATTCCAGTTTCAGCTCTGACATGTAGAAAGCTAAAAAGCTCCACACTTGATGACATTGAAATTATTGTATTGAAAAACATGGAGATTAATAGCTTTTCTTGAACTTCTCAGACAAGTGAAGCCACAGGACAACCCACCAGAGTAAAGTCTGTGCGAAGTGCTACTGGGAAAGGCAGGACCTATTCATTTGCTCACCTGGAGTAGACGCCCAGGCAACATGTACATTAGTTTTGTGGTGCTGCCATCACTAAGGACCAAGTTCCATGAACAAGGTGGCTCAAAACAACAGAAGGGTATTTTCTTAGAGTTCTGGAAGCAGGAAGTCTGAAATCAAAGTATGTCTAGGTAAAGCTGTGCTCCCTCTGAAGTTCTGGGGAAGAACTTGCTTCATGCATCTCTTCCAGCTTCTGGTGGCTTCTGTCTCTCTTTGCTGCCCCTTTGCTTGTGGCTTTATCTATTCATTGGTCCTCCTATGGCTGTCCTCTGTGCGTCTCTGTACCCAAATTTCCCTTTTTTTGTAAGAGCAAAAGTCATATTGGATTTGGACCCCACTCCAATCTAGGATGACCTCATTTTAATTTGATTATAACTCCAAAGACACTATTTTAAAAAAAGAGAGAGAGAGAGAGAGAGAGAGAGACAGCATTCATAGGTTCTGGGGTTTAGGGATTGAACATGTGGTGAGTGGCCAAACAGGGGACACAATTCAACCCAGTGCGCATAAACTCAGTAAAATGATTCGGCTAACCAGTATTAAGTAGTAAAGACCACGTGTGGGCATATGTGAGACCCTCGAGTGGGGACCGCAGCTGTGATGCGATTTTCTCTCTCTGGAAGACTTACCTACAGGAACCTGATCGAGGAGGATGAAGAATCCTGAGAAAGCTTCCTTCATGATGCTAGCTGGAAGAGAGAAAAAGTCCTGCAAAGCATGTCACTCAGAGCCATCTCTCCTGTGGAAGAAAGGCAACAACAACCAAAACAAACCAAACAAATTAAAATCCCCAACCCAAATAACAGCAAAAACAAAACACAGACTGTAATCTGTAGGAAAAGCAAAACAAAAACTATAGTTTCAGGGCACTATTGGAAGGCCTTAGCAGCCAGGGAAAGGGAACAGGAGAGAAATAAAAGTGAAAAAATGCAAACCTCCCCTGGGGGAAAGACTGAAATCACTTAGGACCACCATAGTAGCAGGAAAGGAAGAAAGGACAGGAGCATTTTGAAAGTCACGTGCAGGAAACTCAGACTTGGGATCAGTCTGAACAGTGGAGAACTCCCTTTGCAAAATATTTAAAGCACTACATAGATTTTAATAGAAACTGTAGAATGTACACCAGAGAACTAAGTTTTAATGTTAACTTCCCAAAAGCTTTGATTCCTGCTTTCTAGGACCGGAGAGATAAAGGAATAGGAATCTCTTCATACGAAATAAACCTTAAAGCACATACCTAGAAACTATCCTAAAGAAAGCTGATTGATCTCCATTGGCCTAAATGATTGCATCAAAAGTTGGAAAGTAAGAGTGAAATCTCTAATACAAGAAAACCCCAAACAAGTTAAAATTATAATGAGTCAAAAGAGTTGGTATTTCCCCTGGTAGCTACAGGTTTAATACACTCCAAAGACTGGGCTTTCATAGAAACAACCATGTGTTGAGTCAGCTTCTGACTGTAGCTAGATTCCCGGGACAGTGGGCATGGGCTGCTCCATGTCACTCACTGAGTCAGCAGGTGGTAAGTGGTGTGCTGTCAGACCTTGACAACCAGCCTCACCTTCAGACTCGGCTACGGCTTTCAGAGTGTGGCTACCACTCTCAGGGACACTTAGTTTCCTTGGTTGTAAAGGATGTGCAACAGTGAAAGATGCTACGCAAAAAAATTATGCATCTCTGAAACTGACAATTTTTAAAATTTTAATAATATGGTCATAGGTGTAGTTTTCAGAGGAATAATAAATATCTTCACGTTTCAAAAACAAGGAAAATTTTTACTCCTGTCTTTACGTGTTATATCCATATGCTTATAAAAGACAAGCCAATCTGCGTTTATATAAAATAAATTTCAGACAAAACCATTCTGGCTTGTTCGAATTCAACACAGCTACACTTGAGCGGGGAGAGACCACATAGTAACTGCAAAGGACACTGGAGAGTGATATCTTTCTGGGTGCTGCTATACTGTGCTTCTTGGTTACCCGCATGTACTCAGGTTGTGACTGGCCTGTTGCTCATTGATTCTATATGCGTTTATGTTTGTATTATAGTGCACTAAAAAGTAAGAATCAAAACCCAAACAAGTCAGCCAAAAAATAGGAGGGGATGGGGAAGCTTGGTAGAGACAGAGCCATGTATACTTTTTGCAAAAGTCACCTCATGCTCATCAGACTTTTTCAGGTTCTTCAAAGGCCAGAATTCATTAATGTTTTACTAGTAGCATCATTTATCTTGGAAATATTTGTTTGATGCAATCTTCTTACAGGTATGGCTATTTTGATCCCGTATTTTTCTGGGGATAAACACATTTATGGACTTGCGGTCTGCAGAAGAACCTGCCTTTGGTCGTTCAGTACTGTTTGCAGCTAACCGTTTTAATAGTCTTCATGAAGTGCTAGCACTGGCCTCCTTCCATCAGTAGCCATCTATGTGTAAGTTGCCACGGTACTTGCGCAAGGTCTCAAGAAGGCAGTAGGGATTTGGTGATGGGATGATGATGTCACAGCATGATCGTCCACGAGTGTCTGCGAATTCGGTTCAACTAGAAGCTCAGTTTCTGTGCTCTCTTGTTCTGGTGGCCCAGGAGCTTGTGCACTTCAAGCTTATGCATTCGTGTCCTTCAGAATCAGTGCAACATTGCACAATGGTGAAGTGTTATCTTGGCTTGTTTGTTCTCTTGCCCCTTTCATCTTCTCAGATATTCTTCTTGCCTTAACTCTCAGGAGTTACACTCATAAGAACACCTTGTGCTTTAAAGCAGAACTTGGGAACTGAAGAGTTACAGTTATGCACAGCCTTGGCTTATCTTCCCAATTTTTAGAGGATTAATGCGTGACATATGCATTGCCTATTTGATCTTCATAAGTACTCTGAGAAATTAAAGGTATGCATTTTGATAAAGAAGCTGAAGTTCCAAGAGAAGTGAAAATGTTCTCCAGATAGTATACATAGTCATGATCCAAATTTTTTTCATTGCTTGCCCAGTACTTTTTCCAAGGGCCTGTGATCTGTCTCTGAGAATTTGGGCAAACACTGTATCAGTGGGTTCAGCACTCTTAGGAGGAAACTGTTTGGTTCTTTAATCTTAAACTTGGATACTGTCTGCACCATCAAAAATTGGCCAAGTCATGGAACTTTTCAAAGCCCCAGTTCCTTTGCATTTAAACTGTGGGCAATGCTCTACCTTGGGTGATGTAAAAGGCTTGGTGGTGATAAATAACAGTCATTATTACAGTTGTGGCCACCAAGAAGGCCTGATTTCAGCTCTATTTCTGTCAAAAGAATTAAATGTCCCAAATAATTTGGGAAAGGAAAGGAGCCACTCTGTGGACAGGATGAACTGGGAAGTAGACAGCACTAAGAGGGCTAGAAGAGCCTCCACAGGTGGTGATGAGAGATGACTGGATATAGACCAGGCAGTTTTTCCACTTATGTCTAATCAAACTGTGGAAGAGCTAAACATATTGCCTACAAAAATTTCTTGATTTTATTTCATGTTAAAATATTGTCATAAATCAGCACTTACTGGAATATTACCTCTTAAATAGACAGAAACTATGTCTTCTCTGATTAAAATATTTGTGGAGGGTCTATATGGCAGGCATTGTTGAATGAATATGTCAATGAAAAGTTTGGCCTATCTATTTGATACATAGGTCCTTTCCTTCAAGAGCAAATCAAAGATAGGCTCAAAGAAAAAAATAAAGATTGAAGTAGTAAGTTATTTTCTCAGAGGAAAATTTTGAAATATATTGGGTTTTACAATCAAAAGTTATTAAAAGTCCAATTGTCCCTATTGTTCAAGATCTGTGAATTTGAGACCCAGTGAAATGAACTATTTAGGAAAAAACAAGTTGACTAAAAAACAAAATAAAAAGATGTTTCCTTTCATGTTGGCATTGCCCAAAGTCATTTCAGAAGCAGAAACCTTAGGTGCTAAGACTGAGAACGTGAGCCTGTTTTTAAACAAGCTGCACTCCTTCTTACATGTAGGTTCCTGGATAGATTGACCAACTCTGCAAGCCTCATCTGGGAAATGGGGAAGGTAGTAGTATGTACCTCATGTGAAAATCATGTGAATGCAACCCACAGTTCCTGGAACAAAGTGACTACTCGGTCAACAGTGACCTTGCTTCTGTAGCCCTATATCATACTGCAGGTTCTGCTTAGAAATACAGAATTTGGGATTTGTGCTTGGAATCCACAGATTAGCACAGCATAGTTGGTGCCCACTTCCACCACAATAGTAGCCTTTAGCTTCCTGAGGGCTGAAGAAAAACCCTGGGAGAAAAGCCTTCTCTTTTAGTTTCTGGGGACTTAAATAAAAAGATAATCTTCTGATGTATTAGAGAGACTTTTTTAACACCATAGAAAATTGGAAATGATGATCAAATCTTCTGAGATTGTGAGCTATATATTTCATTTACTGTCCCGGAAAGCATCTAAATGTTATCTTCATTAGCATATCTTTAAAGTAAAATTCACAATGCAATTGAGTCTTGTTGAACTATTAAAATTGACAAAACACTCCTTTCTTTTTTAAAAACTAAAGTACAAAACAGTAAAAAATACATACACAGGACTAGGGACAGAATAGTAAAGTAATGCCTATTTATTCCTGTTCTAAATTCTCGGATACCCTGAAATTTGAAACAAAATTTGTGTATGCGGGGAGTGGGGATGGTGCTATCATTATTTTCTCCTAGATCCATAACAAAAAGACAACAAATAAAGAACCACTGCTCTAGGCAAAGTGTTAAAGAAGATGAGTGCTACCATCTGAATATTGGTGTCTCTTCAAAATTCATAAGTTGAATCCTGACTCCCAAGGTGATGGTATTAATAGGTATTAGCTTCTGGGATGTGATTAAATCGTGAAGATGGAGCCCTTGTGACTGGGATTAGTGTCTTTATAAGTGAAGCCTCAGAGATCTTGTTTGCTACTTCTATCAGGTGAGAACACAGAAGACATCACCTGTGAAAACAAGACCTCAACAGGTATCAGATCTGTTTGTACACTCATCTTGGATTTTCTGGACTCTAGAACGATGAGCAATAAATGTCTGTTCTTTATAAGTTACCCAGCTGAAGGCATTTTGTTTGTTGTAGTTATCTAAACAGACAAAGACACTGGGTTCAAGATCTTCATTCCAATCGTATTTTCTCATGTCTACTATATCAATCTTTTATCCAACTTTCTTTTTTGCCACTTTAACATAAATTGCTATTCATATAGGGAAAAGGTAGGTGCATCACACATTCTGAGAGCCTGGACACTGGCTAGACTTATTTATACCCTTCCTCAGGTGCATGTCTTTTAAAGCTTAAAGATGTCACTTGGGTGGTTGCCTTGATGTGGTGGTAGCCTCTGAAAACACTATTACCCAAGCTACACTAGAAGAACAACAAAAGGACAAAAGTGGAGCAAAATGGCTCATGGACCAAACCGAGATGCTCAAAGCACAGGGCTTGAGCCCATGACAAGAAGCAAAGGGAAAGTATCAGGCAGGTTGACTAATTATGGGTAGATATAAGAAAGGTGGAAGGATGCTCATGCATCCTTCTCTGCTCTGGGCCGTGTCACTCTTCCATCTTGAGGATGTGTTGTAAGTACTAGAGTTGAGGTTTGATCAAGGTTGGCAACCACCAGTGAAACATGCTTCTACCTCTTAGAGAAGCATGGAAAACTAGCTGAAATTCACCACCTGGCCCGATGGGTTGCTCAGGGTGCCTGAAGGGGTGTTACAGAAGGGTAAGTACATTTGGATCAAAATGAATGTTGACTGCCTCATATTTTAAATGTGTATGCAGTATATCATAAATGTATGGGGTTTATTCTTTTACATTTCTGTTCGTACATGTTCTTTGGTCTTAAAGATTATGTATTTTGGTGTTTAATGAATATTATTCATTTCATTTATTCCATTTTGGTCTTCTGCAGTACAATACTCTTGAGTAACAGAAAATGCATATTAATATTACTTGGTCTTTGAATATAGACATTAACCAAGGGAGTAAAAGATCTCTATAATGAAATTATATCATTCAGAAATAGGAAATTGAGGAAGACATCAGAAAATGGAAGGCAATCTCATATTCTTTGATAGGCAGAACCAATATAATCAAAATGGCTAAACCTCCAAACTGATATACACATTTAATGCAAACCCAGTAAAAATGCCAACAGTATTTCTCACAGATCTAGAGAAAACAATCTTCAAATTCTTATGGAACCAGAAGAATCCAGGAATAGCAAAAGCAATCCTGAGTAACTAAAGCAAAGCAGGAAGCATCAAAATCCCAGGTTTGAAGTTGTATTACAAAGCAACTTCCTCAGACAGAGGACTAACATCTAGAATATAGAAAGTAGTGAAAAAAGATTGACCCACCAAAAATTAAAAGATCCAGTTAAAAATGGGCAACTGAAATGAATAGATACTTTTCAGAAGAAGTACAATAAATACATGGAGAAATGTTTCAGATCACTAGTCATTGGAGAAATGCAAATTAAAACTATTGCTTAACCTAGTAAAATGGCTATCATCAAAAAAATAACAAATGCAGGCGACGATGTAGGGAAAAATGAACTCTTCCACGTCATTGGTAGGAATGTAAACTAGTACGACCACTATGGAAATGTGTGGCGATTCCTCAAAAAACTAAAAATAAAAATTTCATTTGACTCAGCTATCCCTCTTCTAAGTAATCTTCCCAAAACAGTTAGTGTCATCATATTACAGAGATACATGCATACCTATATTTATAGCAGCACATTTTATAACAGCTAGAGCTTAGAAAGATCATATATGTCCATCAACAGATGAATGGATAAAGAAAATGTGATATTTATACACAATGGAGTATACTACACAGTTGTAAAGATAAACTTGAGTCATTTGTAGGAAAATGGATGCATCGTGAGAATATGAAGTGAAGTAAGTCAGACACTCAAACTTAAATATTGCATGGTTTCTCTTATGTTAGAAACTCTCCTCTCTTTCTCTCTCTTTCTCTCTCTACATGTATATAGAGTTTAGATAAACAGGAAGTAGGGAGAAATTAAAATAATTCCCCCAAATTATTTATTAAATATTTTAAGATGTATGCTAATTTGTTTCATTCATAATACTATGTTTCTTTTTTTTTTTTAAACGAAAAGGTAAACGTTAATTTGGAGTTAGTTTCCTGGTGGGTGATATTAAGGCTCTTCAAGCAGAGTTCAGGAGCTTAAAAGGGAAGTTTTTTGTTTTTGTTTTTTAATTTGTTTGTTTCTTCTTTCTAGGAAAGAGTCTTTTCTTTTTTTGTCTATGAATTACACTGTAACATTTTGGCTATTCTTTTAAGATCATGATACACAGTACATGAACTATTGTTACTATCTAATTATTGTGTTAGGAAATTTGGTTTATTTTTTCATAAAATTAAGAAGAATGCTTTTATATAGTCTTTATTAATATTTATTTATATTACATTAAAATTTTTAAAAAAGAACTAGGAAGAGCTGGCAGGCTTTTTTGGCCCTCTATATAAATAGAATCCTCCCTCCACTCTCACTTTTTGTTACCGGAGTTGACCCTTCCTTGGAGAAAATCCAGCAATGTATCCAATTAGATACAGAGACAGCTCCCTCCCACCCATTTGCTCCCACAGCAGGTTTCTGGAAGAGTGCAGACAAACACAACAGCCCTACTTCATTGATTTTATTTTCATTTTTTATTGAAAGCTTCATTAAAGAAAACAGAAATTTAAACCTAACATCCACTGATCTACAGAAAGCCCAAGAAATAGGGGAAATGGTATCTGATTTGACTGTGGTACAGATGAAAAAAATTAAAAATAAAACCAGAAATACCATCGTATTACAGAACTTTTCGTGATAGCCAGAGACAGCAGTACAAAAATGCTTTTAAATAAAGTTTAAAATTGAGTGATGTTTCAGAAGTTCCATAAGGTTGAGTACGGCCTGAAATAAGGGTTTTAAAAGAAGCCGTGTCCTGTTTTTCTTAATAACTGAGTATCTCATAAGAAGTACTTTTACACATATTTTTAAAATTAAGCTTCCAATTATATTTTTAAATAAATGGAAGCATTTATATGCAGAATGGGGAAAGTTTTTTTCAAGTATTTCTTTGAAATAATTTTTACAATTCCTGGAAGGTATGAAATAACTCCTTGTTTTGTATATGATGAAATAACATATTTTGGGGAGGAGAACAGAGCATCTTTTTTAACAATCTAAGACCAGAGGATTTAAATACAAAGTATAACTCTAATGTTATACTTATTTAAAAATGTGATCCTAAGAATTTCCGCTGGAGTGTCCAAGTCATTCAGCCTTGATACAGTAATGCAGTCAAAATATAACATAAAGAATGCATTTTTTTCATCAAACCTAAAGAAAGGAATAACAGTGCACATTTAACCAAGAGTTACTATTATATTCTCATAACAGAAAGTGTTTATTCTTTCAGCTGGTTTAACTTTCAGTAGAATGAATGAAACCAAAACAGCTTTCTTCTGAGGGACGCCCAATCCTTGGGTACAGTATTTTCGTATATATTTTGCAAGAATACAGCCAACTCGCAATTATTTGTCATGAATGGGAAAAGGATATTATGGATTATCAAAATCCAGGGTCTATAATGCACTGACATGAGTTATCCTAATGATTTCAAACTCTTTCCATAAATCAATACTTAGGAAATACCAGACTGATTTGAATTTTATTTCCAGTTGTTACATTTTTCCACCCTCGGGATGAAATATCAGTGAAAGGAAGCAGTGCCTAAGGCCTGATCCTGGAGAAGAAAAGACAAACAGATACAGGCAAAGTAGATAATTAGCCCTTCAACAATTGAGAGTGAGAGTATTTCTGGGAAACCCAGAAATGGGGCAGTATTAGGAGATGCTGGACTGGAACTCAGGAGCCTTGAGGCTCTTCCTGTGGGCTCCAAGCTTGAGTTCATAAGCTTCCTGGGTGGAAGAAACTTTTCTTGATACATTATTTTGCCACCTCAAGATACGCAGAAGTCCATATTGAGAGGTCACCCATCTTTTGTGTGTGTGTGATAGTAAGCATCTATATGCTGGGGTAAAAACTAAAAATAAAAGAAATCCTTACTCTAGCATGAACTCCCCTCTCCCACTTCTAAAAAGATCTTTGGGGCCATTTGGAGACTCACTCTTGAGCTTTTGTATTTGCCTGGACTCTGTAGAATTCACAAAGAACAGCTCAGACTGGGAGTGTTTGGACTAAGGGCCGATGTTGTGTTTCAAAATGTTTGGTAAGACATGTTAATCTTGAGTCACACCTGACTACCTTCTAACACTACAGTGGGTGCTAGTTATTTGTAAAACAAATTGATTCATTTATGAAATCTCATTATCATTTTCCCACAGCAAAGGTACAGGGTAGAGAATCAGTGAGCCTGTTTAAATGCTGTCAGCCCCTCACACTGGAGGGAGAGTTTGGCAGTCCAGGAAACACACAACTGTGAAGCGCGCAGCCAGGGCAGCAGGGAAGTTAAAATCCCACACTTTGTTCCCTGCCCAGGTCAAAGAGAACAGCTCAAGATTCAAGGACTCATCCTGCTGTATTACAATGTGCAATTCCTCAAGTGTGCCAGATGTTACTATACAGGTACATAAATATTGTCCTTTTGTTCAATTAAAAATCATATAAAAACACATCACCGAAACAAGAATTTCTCTCTGCTTATCAGCTCACCTGTAGTGGTTCACACATTCAAATTCTGAGTGAGACTGAATTGTCAAATGTATTTTAATCTATTAACATCACAATCTGTCTAAACAGCCCCTTGAAGCGCTTCTTCAATCATGAAGGAGATGGTAAGGGTCCTATTTAAATCAAATTTCACTTCTCGTTAATGGGGATTTTAGGCCATTGTAGATGTTACATAGCCATAGAAGAGACGTCTCAATTATTCAAATAATTGTTTTTTTAAAAACCAAAACTCAGAACTGTTTTTGGTTATACATGAACTGAAAATTGAACTGAATAATGAACTGAATAATTTTTAAAACAGTTTTGCAATGGGATCAATGTGTTTTGTTGCCATAGTGAAATAACGTGAATTTCTTCCTCCGTGCAGCCTTCGTCAGTTCCTAGCCTTCCATCTCTAACGGGAGCACCAGCACGCTTCTAACGCCAGGTTGTTTTGCATTAGAAAAGAGGTGAACGGGAATCATATGCTTTGAAAGATGGCAGAGCTGCTGAAGTTGCAAGAAGAATTAATTCAAGGAAAATATAAGACAATATTCTGAACTGTTGAAATTTACCAAAGAAACTAACTCCAGTCCAATCAGAGTTAGGTAGAGAATTTTCTTTAGAATGTTATTTCACTTGCTGTATGCAAGACACATTAGCATTCAAGGACAAATTGTCATCAGCACCTGCTCATATTACCTTTGGTTCACACAGTCTCTATTTTGTTGTGTTTCCAAAACATGGCTGTCCATTGGGAGCCTCTGCTTTCTACACACACTTTCCCTCCCCTGACAATACCTTCTCACTGCTAAAATGATTTGCCTTTCACATCTGGTTTTCCACTGACCACATGTTTAGAGTTTGGATGAGATAGTGTTTATCTCATTTGGATTGTGGCGTTAATTTGTTTTCTAATGTGTAGGATAAGTCTTGGCAATTTAAGTCAAAAGGAAAAACTGAAACCTATAAATCAATGTTTGGTAAATCAAAATAAAAAGAAAATTAACTTCACCTTTAAAAAAGACTACAGTCCTAAAATAGGATTAAAATCCCACAGTATATATTGTTGACTAGATTTGCATTCTGAGATCTGCATATTTTGAACGCATATTTTGGTTTATTTTATTTTTCATACAATGTAATGCTGCTTACCTGTTGATGCCCCTCCCCCATCCCCAAGATTGTATTCTTGAAAACAATTCTTAGGTGAAATGACAAAAATGGGGGCAAATTTGGACGTGTGCGATTTTTATCTTTTTGTTTCTTTTTGGTTTGAAATGACATATTTTATAGAATGGCATGATATAAACAATCCAAACACAGAACACACATGGGCACATAAAATGACAGGGAGAATAATTTCTTTTTGCCTGAAGTGCCTTAAAAAATGAGACTACTGAAATTTCATAGTTGAAAAAAAAGTATCTGAATGTATAAATAAAGCAGCAATTTTGAATAGAAACAGGAAGTTACCTAGGCACATTCATCAGCCACATGGTAGCTACCTCTTAGCCTCATTGCTGATTGTGTAAATGAGACTTTCTTTGTAACACATTGAGATATATTTTTGGTATTTTTTACAGAGACAAAGGAATGCATGTTGGTTTCATATTCATATGAATTATGCCCAGGATAATCCTTATTTATACAAAGAATTCAGAGGATGAAAAAGAGAAACAGAAAATATAGTTCCCATACATGTTTTTTGTACTCCCTGTAATGTGAGGAGCCCATTTTCAAAGATAATACTACCACTGGAATACATGGGAAGCTGAAGGATACAATGACAAATGTTTACATCTAGGATTCTCTCTAAAGCATGGAAAGCCATCAGGAGGGGCGTGATCAGCTGAATCTCTGTGTACCACATGCCACATTTTGTTGATCTACTTTTTGCCAGTGGTTAGACTACAAAGATGTGCAGTCACTCTGGGTTTGAGCTTCCAATTCATGGGGTTGCAAAAAAGAGAACCAGGATCTATTTAAATAGTGAATATTGGCAATTTCATATGAGCCAAACTCCTTATTCATACTGAACTAATGAGAAATACGATTTGCTTTTTATATTTTTTTAGTTTTTAAAAGTCTACCCTGTTTTCTTTCATAGTGCACTTAATACATTTCCCTCTTCCTTCTGGAAAAAGACAGGTTCCTGTGACTTACTTAGTTTGTGGAAAGATTTAATTTTTGTGATTCAAATGATTCAACCAGAATGCACTTCTAGCAAGTAGTTCATTTAACAAAATTCTGTTTTGTTTTCTTCAATTTTAGGTCAATCTGTATAGGTTGAATGTGGAATTGATGAATCAAAATTGTAAAGATGTTTTCTAGGTAAGACAATTCAATAATTTTTTAGATAAAATTTTGCATCATTCTATATGCAAACGTCTCCTTTGGTTTTAATGATTGGTCAAATCCAGTTCTTTTGGTAGTTATAGATATAAATCATATAATTTCTTGATTGTCAACTAGCATTTTAAGAGCTTCCCTAAATTCCACTAGGAGAATCCTCAATATTATTGGTTCTTCTTGCCTCAGAGAATTAAACTGAAATAAAAAGGTATATTTTCTTTCTTTCTGGCAAGACCAAGATATGAAAATACCATGGAAAGAGACAAAAAGAAGATACCCCGCCCTCCCCAACTGCAGAGTCAAGGTGGCTATTCGTGGTGGATGATGACCAAGACTGAGGTGCGAAGACAAACCCCGAGGAGTTGGAATTTAGAAGGAAGACTTGTTACAAATACCATGAGACCTTTGCAGGAGACCACTCGCCAGTCACACACTATCACTAAGCTTTTCTGACAAATGAATTTTCAGAGACCTTTCTGACCATGTTCAGGAAGTATCTTTAGTTCAAAATCCACACAGCTTCCAATCTCTTAAGCATGTGTCTTGGCTTGTTGGTGGCCATCAACACAAGAGAGCTGGCAAGGAACCAGGAAAGCTCACAGAAGTAAAAGCCTCCTGGCTGGATTCATTGGTATCCAGAACTCTTCACGCTGGGACTGGAGAACACAGTCGGTGCGAGCTTCTACTATCAACAAATATACATTTAAAGAAAACTTTTTTCCTTTTTTTGCAGTATGTAAAACACCAGTGGAAGGTAGTTTAAACAAACAATAAAGTAAGAACTGGTCCGGCCATTGTAGGTCAAATAAAATCTTAAAGAAAAGAAAAACAAAAAACAAAAAAACCACCTCTATCTTCTGGACTGTAATAGGGTGTCACTTCATCTTTGGTATAAAATAGGCCATCCATAGGCTGAATTTGATCACAACTAGGAAAGACTACAGAAATTGTCAACAATTTCTCTATCTATTGCTTTTTTTGTTTTTTTTTGTTTTGTTTTGTTTTGTTTTTTGCACTTTTTGACCATAAGCTCCTATCTACTTAAGTTTTTTTGTTTTGTCTTTAATGCTCTTAAGCTAAGTTTTGCAATGTGACAAGCAAAGCTGACTAAAAACTTTGTAAAGCTCATAAAAAAGACTGCAGATAAAAAGCACTAATGCTTTTGCTAGCAATCACGCTTTGTAAATAAAAAAATCTACATTCTGCCCCCCAAACACGCATTATTTCTAATGCAGTTGTTTTTAAACCAACATTAATAACTTTACCGTAAAATGTTTTAGCCTTCTAGAATGATTTGTGTCAACACTTAAAACAAAGTTCATGAAAAGTCCCAGCATTTCCCAATTCTTGCAGTTGCCATGGTTTCTTTTATCAACAAATTTTCTTCAAATGAAGAAAAACATTTTCTTTTAAACTGTACAGTTTTTTTCATCCTAAAAACTCATAGTCTTAAACTTCTGCACCAGTTAAAGCTGGCACGATATTTCAATTCTTTCTTGAATTTTTTTTTTAACAAGACGTTGACAGCTTGCCTTGAGAGCCTTTGACGTCCTTAAAATTAAGGCAATTAAGATTCAAGATAAACCTTACCTAAATATTTCTAAGAAAAAATAAAATAAAATTTAAAAATAACCCACTAGGTTTAAACAGGAAGAGAAAAAGAGAAAGGGTAGCTTAATTACTGAGGAAGACCATTTGCTTCCATATTGGTTTGCCCATCTCTTGACATCAGGTTTTCTGTTTAAAAAAAAAAAAAAGAAGAAGAAAGAAAGAAAGAAAATCTATCTACATCTTCAGGTAAATTTTGATTTCAAATGTTCTTCTAGATATAATATCAACCTTCTGTGTTTTCCCCCTTCTTCTGGGATTTCTTTTCCTTTAAGTAAAAATGAAGAGGGTGGCAAAAATAAACTGTCAGACCACATGAAGGAACCATTTGCACAGCACATAAAATCTTTGTTTCACTGAATAAAATATAAAATTAAAAAAAAAAAAGCCTTCCATTGATGCCTGTGCAAACTGGAAGCCAACTAACTTCTTGTTCAGTGAAGTTTCTTCAGTCAAGACAAAATTTCAGACGGACATTCTTCTTTTTATGGTCTGTGGAAATAACAGAATAAGAGTGGTCATTACATCATAGTGGCTTTGAAATGGTTTTCTGTGCTCTTATCCAGTGAGATCTCTTTAAAACACAATGAAGTCTTTTGTTATAATAAGCTCATGAAGCAAACTGTGACTGGGTAGTTAATTATAAGAGTATATTTAACCTATGAAAATGACAAATGCCACTTTCATGTATATATTCAAGCTAAAGAGTTCGAGCTCATTAAAAATTAAACTTAATAGACTAACAGTCTCCTTTCTAAAGTAATAAATATTACAGCTATACAACAAATATGCTCAGAGAGACATCTCTCCTACTGTAGTTCGGATATGGCTTGAGTATGACCCCACAGGGTTCATGTTTTGGAAGCCTGGTCTCCACTGTGGCCATGTGGAAGGTGAAGCTTCAAGAGAGAGTGCCTAGAGCTAGGTCACCATGGGCGCTGCCTTTGGAAGGGGTTAAGGTAGTTCTCATAGGATCCTGAACTAGTTTTGGAGAACAAATTGTTGGAAAAGAACAAGCCGAACCCCTCCACAATCCTGCTTCTCAACTCACTATGCGATCGCTCTAACCCTGGATCCCACCATACCATCTGCCAGTGAGTCCCTTACCAGCGACTAAACAGACGAGACTGCCTAACTTTGGACTTCCAGCCCCCAAACTATGAGCTAAATAAACTTCTTTTCTTCACACATTACTCAGCTTCAGTTATTTTATTAGAGCAATAGAAAAAGAATAAATACAAATTCCAATGGGCAAGGAACCTAGTTTTCAATACCTGATTTATGTTATAGCTCTCCCAGAGTAATTAAATTTTTTCAGAAATAACGTGGGATTCATCGCTAACTCAGTCAACAAATGTGTGATTCCTCGCCTATGCACCATAATGACTGAATTATATGTTATCTTGTGGTATTTACCAAGTACATTCATATAAACCTTATTGTCCCAAAACATAAGACAATTCTTCTTTCTTGTTTGTTGCTTCCAGTCAGATTTAAAATTCTTAGCTGTATGTAGTAACGTGTGCCTATAGTCCCAACACTTGGGAGACTGAGGCAAGAGGAATATGTGAACTCAGGACTTTGAGGCAGGCTGGGCAATATAATAAGAACTGTATCTCAGAAAAAGAGATTACAGTTCTTGACATCAGAGGCTATATTTTATTTGTACTTTTCACTATCCAGGAGTATGGAAAAGTGGAATGTCCATACTAGATGTTTAACTAGACAAATGCCATTCTACTGTATTTCATTTTTCTCAGACAGGCCAGGTTAAGCCAAGTGCTGAATCTCCATCTGCATGACAGGATAAGGTTATAGGGGGCTGAACTTTACTCTTACCTCTTCTGCTCACAGATTAGAACTTTGTTAAATACGTTAGTTACATTTCATAAAGAGAGAACTCTGTCTGTTGGTTACACTGAGATAAGGCCCTCTTCCCCCAGGTCACAGAATGACAGCAAAAACTTTGCACGTTCTGCTGGTATCCCATGGGTAAATTTGATAGATAATGCTCAGGGTTGCCGGGTATAGGAATACATGACCAGTGGTTGGGAAGGGGGCTCAATTTCAGCAAAACATCTGCCAAACCCATGAGATCTGTACAGGCCTGTCTCTGTTCTGAGCAAGTGTGTTCACAAAAGGCTCTTGGCAATGTTTTAAACTGTATTACGTCTAGACTGAAATGGCCCAGAAAGGTCTCCTTTTCCTAAATTGCAGAAAGTTGTGATGAGTCAGCTATGGCTAATAGGGACCTAATGGGTTTGTTCCTAGAATCGTGTAAGGAGAGCAACTAATTGATAGACTGACTATTTGAAATGTTTACAAATCATGTAAAGTCTCTAAAATTACATATATTTTCCTCCTGTGTTACATGAGAAAGTGAGATTTCTTCTAAGAAGGAATGTAATTACAGTTTTCGTAATAGCCACAACAATAAGGAAAATTGTATTAGTAGTAGTATCAAGATCCATGGTCTATATTTTAGCTCTCTACCTTTACAAACCATAGCCTTATACCATTTATTTCTAAACCCTATCTTGCTATGATTACAAAGTTTTTTCCTTGCTTTTATGTTTTGGTCTATTTTTGCTGTCATTTCAATTTTTCCATTGTGCATTGAACAGAAAAATGCCTAAAATATCATGGCTTCTTCATTCAATGGATGACCGGCCTATAAAAGATCCTTTCTGCTCAGGTACTTAATAGGCACTGGTCATTGAAGCATTAGTATTTATGAGTTAGTCTGGGGCTACTTCTAGGTTTATAATCTTATACAACTGTTTCTAGTAACCCTCTCCCATAATTTTTTGGTCCTTAAAGTAGCTTCATCACTGCCTGAAAACAAATGATTGTACTTTAAATATTCATGATTCCTAACTGAAGTCTGAAGGAAAAAAGGTATTGCTTTTTAATACCAAATCAATTCACTTCTATCTACCTTCTCTGTAGTAGATGAAGTGTGATGTGTACATTTACATAGTGATTATGGATTGCACTGTTATTCATGAAAACAGGATTCTAAATTTTCAAGGCCGTGATCATTAGCAATAAGAATATAAGTTGAGATTTAAGTTATGTGAAAGAACCAAGTATGAAAATCATTTGCAAACTGTAAAGTACGGTGCACACAGAATATAGTATGACTTACAAGCATAATTCACACATCATCAGTATACTGGCAACTTACAGGAATTTGGTGTGCATGGAAGTTCAGCTAGCCTGACAAGATTTGAAGTATAAAAAGAAATTTAGGGTCCAAGGGTAACGTATTGGTCCTTTAATGTCAGAGTGAATATTTGTAGACTGATAATTTGACTGGATTTAAGAATATAGAGTCATTCTGAATCCTCCCTTCAATCTCCTCTCCAATACCAGAAGAATGAATAGGTTGGGAAATAGCAAACTATAATCTCAGAAATTTAGTTTTTTTTAGAAATCCTGGAGATCATCTAATGATTCAGTATTTCCCAGAGTAATTTCTGACAGACTAGCTTCATGAGATGCTATGTAAAAAGAAGTATTCTATGGTCCAGAGTTTGGAAAAGTTGCATACTATATTTCTACTGCTGGATTAGCCACAGGTAAACTAAAGAAGTGGCTAAGACACAATAAAGGGTACCAATGTAAAAAAAAAATGGAAAAGAATAAAATGTTTTACATTAGCATTACAATAACTAGCAGATAATCAAAATATTACTATACTTCTGCAATAATTTAGTTTTCAATACCTTGGAATTCCACAGGAGGAAGGCAGCACATACCCTACTCTATCAAGAAGTAAAATGTTTGAGGTATTTATTTGGCCCCACAGGAGGTCATGTATACTATTGCCATATTTTACTATATTTTAATGAGTTTGAGGAAAACTGCAATTAAGACAAACATTTCCTTTCGTTTACAACAGGGTATTCCAACACACTTGGACTAGGAAGTGCTGCGGGCACACTTTTTAATCCTAACTCCAGGGACTTGTGGTAAATATTCCTTGGTACCAGGGTCCCAGCACATATCTTTGGAGAAAAATCTTGTACTCCTTACACTTTAATAAAGAGGAAAATCGGGCTCCAAAGAAGTGAATGATACCTGAAGACACAAAGCTAGAATAAGAACAGTTCTGCATAATTTTAACTTGACGACATTCTCTAGAGATCCTAGTTATGTTTAAGGCTTCCCAAGTGGCACAAAGAAAAAGAGATAATTTGAATGGGAAGTGGAATTTCTATAACATTTCCAAGATAAACCACAGCCATCCTTTCCTCCTTCTGTGATAACAGTCGAGCCCCTTTTACATTAATAGCTTCTTTCAACAATGGAAAAAAATTACACCCTAAATACAAAATGTGAAGTCCTGGGTTTTAGCTAAGTAGAATTTGGAATATTAAAATATTTACAATTAGATCCCAAATATAGTCTCTTTATTCATAGGCCCATCATTTATATTCCACAAGCTTTTCTTCTGCAATCTTTGGCTGTGATGCCTGTCATTTGCCTACAGTCTTTAATGTAGACATTTTAGTGTTAAATGTATCAGGGGCACTCAGTTGCCCTCATCAGAATGCCTCACCCACAGGAGGTCAGCTAGCATTTAATGAGGAAGGCCAGAGGTTTGTACAAAGTACTCTAAGCTATCCATATCTCAATTAGCATAATGATTGTTAGAAATGGGTTGCCTGATGAAAGTGTTGACACGTTAATTAGCATAACGATGTTGGAAATGATCTGCCGCTTGTGAAATCTGGCATGTTTAAGATAATGTGGATTCGCTAAGTCATTTTAGAAATACTTTCCAATATACTACAACAGGAAGGAATATAAAAGGAATTTAGGGAAATCTACCGTAGACTATACTTAACTTTAGGATATTGCTTGAGGCTTGATCTCAACACAGAACCATCACGGAGTAGATCTCTGGGGGCTGCTCTGAGGATAATATAGTCTCAGATTGAAAAAATTGTCAAATATAATCACAGTGAATTTTTCATGTTAGGTGTGATCAGATAGCTTTCCAAAGCAGAGCAGGGACTTTATTAAGTACATACGTCAATCTGTATAAGTTGTCCTATGACTGCTTTCTGAGGAATGCTTGTTTGAGAACTGTCACTGTGAGTAATCTTAAATCCCTCGAACTTCTCCCTGTGAAGGTTACTGATGAAAAAAAGCCCAGTGTGCACGATGTAAATATTCAGCTCAATTCCCAAGGTCTTCCTTGACTGGTTCTGAAGAATCTCATGTTTTACTGTGACATAGGTCAGACTTCTTTGGCTGAAACGGACAAAATTGATGCAGTCACATTAATTACTTCTTTTTATAAAATTCCAGGTGTGATGGCCATCTTCAAATGTTTTCGTCTTCATATGTTGTTTCTTTTTCATTTGATATTTTGATGTTGTTTGAAGTCAAAACTTCTAACACTTTTTGCGTTGCAGAAAGGGGAATCTAAGATTATAAAAAGGTCCATTCAATTTTTTTCTTTATTAGTTTATAAGAATGTCTGCAAGACACTGTAAGTGGTTTTTGGATCCCATACTTTTGAAATGTTCCATTCTCTAAGATTCTTTCCTCTCTCACTCTTGCAGTAAGGAGTATGATCTGGGGAACATCCTGAAACATATGATCCTTCATGGGTACAAAAGCCAATTCCTTCCAACAAGGAAATTCTCACCATCATTTCTGCCACCGTGAGAACATGGGATAGTTGACTTCATTCTGGATATTTATTATCCTTTGAAATTTAAGTATCATCAATCATAATAATCCATGGCTCAGGGAAAGTGTGGTATTACCATAATTTTAAACACATTTAAACAATGAAAGTTGTATGTTGTCAGACTCAGACTTCCTCAAGTACTTCAAGGAATAAAGCTTGGAAACGACTCACCATAAGAACGATTAAATTTCTTGTTCCTCTCCACAGCCAGACCCACCTGGACTTTCATTTTATCTGCTTCTGTTATTGATATCAGTGACTCCCTTTTTTCCTCTGGGATTGTGAAGTCTTTTTTTTTTTTTTTCTGTCTTTCGATCTATCTTTCACTGAAGTTTCGTTAACCCCACCATTACATTCACCACCATCATACTTCAGACCTTTCGTCCTTCCTGCCTATTGCTTCCAAATTGTTGTCTACCTTAGCTGGAAGAACAGACATAGCAAAAAGGAAAGGCTATCCAAATATCTCATTGCGACAACTGATATTAGAATCTGAGTGCATCTTTCCATGTCATTCTACTACTCTCCTGCCACTTCACAAGGAAATTCTCTGAGATCCCTACTCTACGCCTGGACTTCGGTCAAGCTGTGACACCATCTAGAATGTTGCTAGTTCCTGCAGGACCCTGCTCCGGTTGCTGTGACCTCCACCAAAGCTTACCAGTCTAGGAGAAATGAAATGCACTCTACTGTTACTATAACGCTCTGTGAGTCTTTTTCATTTTCTTCCTTAAAGTATGTATATCTTGGGTATGGGTGGATCTAAATCCCATCCTAGATTGTCCAGCCTTGAAGAGAGAGATCATGCCTCCTGGTACAATAACGTGTGTGATGGTGCTACTACAAGTGAAGTAGGACCTGGACCTGGAGGTGGATAAGACTGTCACAAGCATCTGTGAGAGGCGGTGATGCTCCGTGTGGGTCAGACAGAACTTTCTTCCCCACCACATCACACTATGGTCATGAACAGGCACTTCATCCCTGAGTGGGGACATCCTTGAGAAAGAAGAGAATATCTCAAGTAGGACGACAAATAGGAGCAACTACAGCTCTGTTAATCTTGTAGGGAAGGGCAGAGGTTCTAGCAAGTGGCAAGATGGGGGAAATTGGCATCTCGGAAGTAACCCTTCAAATACTCCCTCTTATACATAGGCCCCATTGGTGCTAGAATCATTTATATGTAAATCAAATCATGTAACTTATTTTTAAAAGCCCTACATTGATTTCTGAGCTCACTTTGAATAAAACCAAGTATAATTACCCCATATAAAGTCAAGTATCTAAGAGCTTGATAATGGCTGGCCTGTTTGCCTTCATCTCCTCCATTCTCTTCCAGGATTCTCCTCAGTCCTGGACACCCCAGCCTCATATTCCCCTCTCAGGGCTTCCACAAAGCCCATTTCCTCTGCTTAGACAGCTTTGTCTCTAATCTCTCCAAGGTTAGCTTCAAACTGTCTCAGCTCCCAGGCATAGGAGTACCCTTCTCTGATACCAAATCCAAGAATTTAACTCATCGCTTTCTACCAGAAGAAAAATTTTGAGTGTTCTGCTTTGCAACTCTATTTCTTTTTTTTATTGTTCTTTGATCGATCCATTGCATATGAGTCTATTCCTAGTAGAAAATAAAGTCCACGAGGGTAGGAAAGAAATCTGGATTCTTTCATTGGTCTTTTCCTAGCATATAGAATGCTGGCTGTCTAACAGTAGGTGATCAATAAATAATTAATTGTTGGTTCGATGAATGAAAACATTGCTTTCGTTTATCTAGAAATTAAACTATGAATAGGAAAGTTCCAGGATGTCAAATCTTTTATTTCTTCATTATCCTTTGAAAGAGGTAAGGCCAGTTTCACCTCCTCACTGAGCCTTGTGAGGTATACTTGACAAACAGTGTATTAGTCAGGGTTTTCTGGAGAAACAGACCAAGAGATAAATATAGCACTCTGAGAGGCTGCAGGATCACAGGTTTGAGCCCAGAATTGGCAACTTACCAAGACTCTGTTTCAAAGTAGGGAAAAGAAAAGGCTGGGAATGTAATTATGTAACTTGCTATAAAGGTAAAAGCCCTGCGTTCAATCTCTAGTACTACCCAAAAAAATAGATAAATATAATAAATATATAAACAGAGAATGAAGGGAAAGATGTGGCTGCCAGTTGGCAGCACCAAAGAGCAAATAGTATAGTTTCAGGCTGAGTCTGAAAGTGCAAAACCAGGAGAGCTAATGGTGTGAGTGCCAGACCAAGAGCTGGCAAACTCAGCATCCAAGTTAGAGTCAGTGTCATTTGAGTCCAAAGGCAGGTAAAGACCAATGCTGCAGCTCAAGAATTCAGGTTGAAGTTCCCTTTTACTCCTGGGAGGAATAATCTTCCTGTTCTGTTCACACCTTTAACTCAATGGATGGGAGCTGCCTACATTAAGGAGGGTGGTCTGTTTTATGCCGTGTATTGATTCAGACTTCAATTGCATCCCCATCACCTTCATGGACATACTCAGAATAATGTTTCACCAAATGTCTGAGCACCCTGTAGCCCAGTCAAATTGACATGCAAAATTAATTATCATACATAGTGTCTCTCATTCCCCATCAACGTCTCTCACTCTGCTTCCGCATAGCTCATACATGATACTTTCCCATACATACAACCCACTAAACAGGCTGAAAAAATTTCCAGTATGCCTGGACCGGTGCTAGAGACCACCATGTTGTTTATTGCATGTAAAAGTGATTTGCACAGACTGTAGGTCAACAGAAACAATGACAACAGCCCGTTTTACTCAGTAACAATAGTTTCTGGAGCTTTTTATTGATAACAATAGTAATACTGTGTATTTGTAAGATTACTTGGTTGTTCTGAGCACACCTAATTTTTACACTGAATTTTCTTTTTTGAATTTAGAAACTAAATTGCGCACAGAAGATTCCATTGTCTTACTTAATCCAACAATAAGCAAATCTTTGTTAATCTACTGTATGGAAAGTAGATTAACAAAGATTTTCTCCTTGACCAAATTTCAGTCCAGCTATTCTCAGCTCTCATCTTGACTATGCCTAGACATTGACCCCATTCTTGCCTGGTCTACATAGTTTAGTTTTTTACCAAGAAGCTTCATAAGTCCATTTAGACAGAATCCCAACCCTTGATATTGGATCATCCTCAGTGTCTCATCAGTTTCCTCAACTCTCACATTTCATTTATCAGTTCTTGATTTGCCTTCAGTAAGAATCCTATTAAATGAGTTTGGGAGTAATTCCCCCACCCTGCCATCTCCTTTGTGTATTTTTCCATTCACTGACCCTCTCTCTCTTGATTGGCTGACATTCTCCATTCACTGACCCTTTCTCTCTGTTGATTGGCTGACATTCTCCATTCCCTGAACCTTTCCCTCTGTTGATTGGCTATCCATCTCCAGCTGTTTTTGTTGTATTCTGAATTGAGCCCAATCTCTCTCTTCTATTGTGATAATCTTGACACACATTGCAATTATCCTGAATAAAATCCCCTTTGTTCTTCCAACGAGTGTCTGAATAGCATTGTTCTTTAACAATCAAGATGGTGACAAAGAAACAGAACAAGTTTCTTCTGACAGGATCATCTGGGAGTTCATTGTGCTCCAAGGGTTTGAATGAATGCTATCTATAAAGCTGAATAGTTTGCATTTCAAGGTCTCTGTGTGTAGACTTTTCTGTTGCTAATTCCCTTGACTTCAAAGATCTCAAATTTGAGATCTACCTATTTTCTGAATACAAAGTAAAATGTACTTTGCTTTATGAATGATTCAAGAACCATCAAAAGTAATCCTGACTACTTCATTTTGCCATTTAATTCCTGAGTAAGAACATATTCTATATTCTATATTTTAAAATATCCACATTTAACTGGATGTTCAAAGGAGCCCTGCAAAGGGAGTATCACAGGCTGAGAAGAAAATGGAGTTTCGCTTCACTTTCAGGTGAAAATATTGCAATTTTTCCAGGAATATATGACAGATTATTTTCTGTGAAAATGGCTGCAATGTGTGTCTCTAGTAATGACTCTGGTCATGTGATTTGCTTTGGCCAATGAGCCAATAGGTGAAGAGTGACTGAAGAATGCTTGCTGTCTTTGTGCTTGGCCTTTTGCTCTCCTTAGAATCCTGAGACCTCCTTGTAAATGAGCTTGCTGTAGAATGAGAAACATGCATTCCAAGCACTTTCATCACCCACCCAATGGCCAGCCACTGCCCTGGAGCAGAGCTACATGCTTTGAGTTCACTCAAGATCAGATGAGACACCCACCTGAAGCAAGCCCAAACCAGCCATGTAATTATGAGCTAGATATATACTTGTCACTACACTTGGCGTTGTTTGTTTGCAACAGAAAGTAACAGATACACCTTGAAAGAGTGATTTCAAGATGCTTGATCTTGAGGGAAAGAGTTTAGCATAAGCCAGACTTACTTAGACTGTTGGTAAGAATATGCAGGTGCATGTTCACTGGACGTGTCCACTGCTATCTGTTGCTGCTGACCACTGGTGTCCTGGGATGAAGGTGCCACTGTCTGGGGAGAGGTATCAGCAACAACACCCTAAGGAGGCAAATAAGTACACACAAGCCTTATTTGCTTTAAGCAAAGTGCCCTCATCTACATGAACAGTAAATATCCCTGTATTTGGGTTGTGACTTCAGCTACAGGAAGTCACAATACATACTCAAAAGAACATCAGTGCATGTCTAGATATGGGTTGAGAAAATCCTGTTGATTCAGTGCCAATAATCTGTGCAGTCAGAAGTCTTTGGAGTAACCAAAAGATCAGAAAACCATTTTACCTATACTTGGAACTTTTTAAGTTGCATAAATCATAAATTTTTGGTTGTGTAAATCATACTAAGTAACAATTTAATACTAAAAACTTTCATTCATGATTCCTATACAGCACGTACTATTACTAGTATTCACACGAGCTCCTGGGATAGTTCACTGTACCATGTCAATATTATTTTAGCAAAGCAGCGGACTCTGGCCTTAATAAAAATCAACACCCATGATTAGAAATCTTCATAAAGGGTACAGTGGAGTAAGTTTTCCATTCAGTAATTTGATTCATTTTACTTTGCTTTGTTTTTTAAGACATGCATTGGAATTCATTTGGTGGTTTCAGAAAAAAGTAGGGGGAAAAACCCTGTCCTTCATTTTGATTTGCCTTTCTTTTACCCGTCTCCTATTTTTTGTTTCTCATGGATGCTAGCAAGAACAGATTTCTGGCACTGGTCGTCATCAGAGACATATGTTTGATTCCTAGGGAGTCATAAGTGGTTTCATCTGATTGTTAATAGACTTGAGGAGGGCAACAGTGTTTGATATCTGCAGCGATGTTGAATTTCAAATATTCTCAGTCAGTTTTCTAACCCTTAATGATCCTTGAACTTCTTCCTTAGAATCTGAAAAGTATCCTTATTGTTATCCACTGTTTTCTTTCATAAAGGATTATTTGCTGCTGTGTAGACATACATATGCCTTTGGTGTAGACATGCAGAAATGCAAATATATGGCAGAAATTTATGCTTAGAGTGCCTGGAAAGTTCAGATTACTGATTTTCTCAGAGTATAGGTGCTTTTTAATAGATAAGTATAACAAAGAACATGTAAGTTAATCACATATTCTTGAAATTCTGAAGATTCAATTAAAACTTTTTAATGTGACACTTTCTTTGGGAGCCATACATCTAAAACACACAAAAGAACTAAAAATTTCATGCCCATGGTTTTCTAAACTACACAATAGCGTCCTGTTAAACATCTGGGGTTTCTATACCTTGATGCAAGCAAACACTTGCTATACACAAAAAACAAGTAAGCAAACTTTTGAAAAGATCCAATTTAGTCTGTAAAGGTTTCTAACAGTGTCTTTATTGGTGGAATTCTGTGTGCAGTGGGGTAAATCCACTATAGTTGGACAAATTATAGAGTAGCAAAGAGATCAATTCCCAAAGATTTTCAGATGATGGGAAGACATGCATGCGACCATAATGCGCACGTACAGTGGGGAAAGGGGAAGAGGGACCATAAAAAACAATGTTCAGAACCAGAGAGAAAAATATACATCTAAATATTTTACCACTCTCTGCATAGCTCTATGCTCTCTCTTTTTCTATGTAGCTTGAGGATCTGTCCAATAAAGTGAGGTTTAGAGGAGATTGATTCACCCCAATGGAAAGAGAGAAGGACGGGGCAAAGCTTTCATGGAGAACAAGATGGTACCAGTATCATCATTCATTACGTCTATAACGATAAGAGTGATCCAACTATTTCCTTCCCGTCTACAGGAAGCTATAAATCTGTAAAGTTTTGTTAGTAGAGTGGAGATTTGGTTGTTGTTGTTTTTTAGTAGAAGGAATTGAACCTGGGGCCTCATGCATGCCAGTTAAGCACTGTACCCCTGAGTTATACCATTCTCCAGAACAGCGGTTTTTAATCTTTGGTATATATTGGAATCATGTGAAATCTTTAAAAAACCCGGATGTCCAGTACATACTGCAGGTTAATCAGTAAGAATCTCTGGGGATAGAATCCAGGGACCAGTATTTTTTAAAGTTCCTGAGATAATTTTAACGTGTGGCAAAGTTTGAGAATTAGTGCGCCAGTCCAATACCTCTCACATTTTCATGTGCAGCGGGGTTACTCAGAGATCATCTCAAAATGAAAATTTGAATTCAGTAAGTCTAGGTAGGATCTTACAGTTTGTGTTTCTAACAAATTCCAGGGTGCTCCATTGAAGCTGGTCAAGTACTTCTCCTTGAGGAACGAGACACTGGAGATTGAGCTCATTCCAACAGCTGCAAACTGCTTTTCCTCCCCATGTATGAGTATTTGTGGTTACAACTGATAGAGTAGTGATTTGTTCTCTGGACTTTAAATGTGAAAAATGTCCTTTCCTCATATCAGGTTAGTTCATTTCATGTGCAAAGCAAAATAAAGGCATGTGGGAGTAAATACACATATTCCATACATTGAGCTTGTGGTTACAAATTTCAGAGCAGCACACAATTTAGACATGAGGATTCCTTGGGCTCTAGGGAACCATGGTATATATGACTGAGATGTATTTCCCCTAGTCTCTCTCTATAAGACAGGGATAGACTTACTTCAATAGAAACAGCTGTTGGAGGCACAGGCGTGTACTGGGGAATGTAGGTCCCTTGCATAGGAGCAGCGGCAGTCATATACTAGAGGGAATCAAAGAAAAATGCATGTAAACTTGGGGTTGAAACCACAGAGAAAGTTAATTATCACATGAGACTACTTTAGATGTGTGGGCCATGGCCAGTACATGTTTAGTCCAGTTGTATTTTGGTCAAAAATAAGACACGTTCCCCACACCAGCACTGAATGACCTTTTAACTGATTTGGTACCAATAATAGTCTTCTCTTTATAATATCAGTTCAAGTTACTTCACCCCCACTCCTCATTTTGTAATTTTAAACATTTTATGTAAGATCTTCAACACCTCACGTTTTATATCTAACCACCAACTCTGTGAGTGCCAGGGTGATGTCTGCTTTGTTTTGTTCTCCTTTTTATTGCTAACACCTATCACACAGTAGGCTCTCAACAAGTATTTGTTGAATGAATGAATCATCATATTAATGTAATTATTTCTTTCTACTTGAAAAGTAGAGGAATAATGTAAGAAAAACATGTTACAATATTCAAATTTGTCAAAATTTTTTTTCTTTTTTTATAATTTGTGTTAATATAAAAGAAATACAGTTTTGGAGATAATGCTGAAGCTTCCTTTGTTCCCTTCTCCCATTACATCTTAAATCACTGTCGTTATTTCCATTCTAACTCTTAATTCTCCAAACTTTCACTATTGGGATAAATAATAAAACAGCTACATCATTGTTTTGTATGTTGTGATATTTAATAAAATAAGTATTTAGGATAAAATGTATTTTTGCAAAGAAGAAAGGGAGCTCATTTACTTAAACATAAAGTATGACTCATGTTCCCAATTTTAACACATATTATTTCTGTAAATTCAGAATACTATTTTTTGAGAATTAAATTTTCTATGGAATCAACTCTGCTTCTGTATTTCTAAACGTGACAGTATCACAATACTTCAGAACCAGAATCAGTTAATGAAACAATGTTTCTCTATTTATAAAAGATAGGGGAATTATTTTTATGGACAATCAAAAGCCTCTGAATCTACATGCTTCTGAATCTTCTCGATCAAATATTAGGGCCATGTATAAACATAAAAAAAAACTAAGTTCTTTGTTCTGTGGTAGTGCTTTCAGTATTAAAGGGACATAATCTAAAAGGAGGGAAATATCTTAATGGAGACTAACTTGTCAGCTGCAGTTGCTTAATATTCATGGACAATTATGGTAATAAAATAAATTTGAAATACATGAATCTTCAATCTAAAAACACTGTTGTTTCTAAAAATAAAGGCAGTCTTAATAAAACAGCCCCAAACCAAACAAACCAAACTGTGGCCTGTCATCTACGTGTTCCTAAAGTAAGTAGGAGTAACTCATGTCCATACGAAAACTAATTTTTAATTTGAATGACGAAAAACTGCTTGAAAGGCCTAGTAATATTTGTAATTTAGCTTTAGAATTGAAAATGATCAGTAACTTCTGTAGTCTGTCCTCTGTGTTCTTATAGCTTTCACCATTCTTCCATTAGTGTTCGGGCTATCATTTCCTTAAAGGCGTGGGCTCTGTTCGGCTATGTTGTATGCATTTTCGAATCTCTTAATGCACAAGGCAATGCCTGGAATTGAATAATCAATCATCCAATGGCTCAAGGAAAGGATATAAGCAGAAAATCTTCCATTTCCAGCTAAAAATCAAGCATACTGCTTAGTCACTGACTCATTATAGATATTAATTTCACACCCCTTGTAATGTATTTGGATAAGCTTTAAATAAATAGCTAGCTGTTCTCATTATTGTTTTTGTGTCCTTAATTGGACAGGTGTTCAATTACTACCAATTTTTCAAGTAAGTACAGAAATCATGCATCACATTTCAGTAAACATGGTTTCACATCTAGAACACAAAGCAGACATCTGCATTGTCAACAAAATTGCTCCAGGAATTACATCATAGATAACATTTCCTTGGCCGTTTCAGACCAGTGATTTGGCATTGTCTATGGGTTCTAAATACGCTTGAATTTAGTATTCCCTACAAAGTACACTTGGAACGCTAGCTATACTGAGAGGAAAGTCTTCTGTGCTCCATTGTATTTGAGCCACACTGCAGAATACATGTTCTCTTTTGATGACATACAGTACAAACTCTGAGAAGTCATGTTTTACAAAAGCCCATGTTACTATGATTAAAATAACATTTCTAGGGGCTGGAGATTTAGCTCAGTGATTAGAGTGCTTGCCTTGCAAGCACAAGGGCCTGAGTTTGATCCCCGGCACCACAAAAACAAAACAAAACAAAACAAAAAAAAACAAATAAAATAACATTTCTAAAACTTTGTTTTTATAGAAATTTGAAAAAAATTCTATGAATTTTTCTTAAAGCACTTTTCTTAAAGTGCTATAGGAATATGCTTTGGGAAAAAGCTTCTTTACTTGACTCTTAGAAATCCTAGCAAATTTGTAGCAAGTAGGATATCATTTTTTGGCAGACCATGAAGTTCTCCAAGCACGATCCTGTTGTGGCTCATGTTCTATCTTCGGTCCTAGCTTTCTAAGCTTTACTATATCCTAGCATAAGGATAGTCCCTCATCTACTTGACCTTTGCTATTCTAGCATTAGTAATTTCAAATTTTGAGACTGAGCCTGACAAGTTAGTATGGCTGAGCTCTCCATAGGATGATGTCACGTGCTCAGGACGCTACTTTAACTCACCCCTCCCCACTCTATAATCAGCATCTCCTAGAAAGTACTTCTGTGAATTAGAGGTCATTAGGGACATGACCTGTGGCCCTATAGGATATTAGGATATTGTTTACCTGCTCAATCACAGTATTTAGACCTTCCTGCCCAACTAAAGTGTTACGAGGCAGTACAATTAATGAGAACATTTTACGTTATTCTTAGCTAAGTTTTTTCAAATAATTCAGTTATGGAAATGATCACGTGTGTTTTATTTCTATCAAATTAAATAAACAGATCTTCACTTTTCCCACAACAAAGTTTTGAACATGAACCTGAACTTGAGCCAGCTTGAACTACTTACAGAATAATTCATATTCATTTTCTCTTCAGAATAGTTCTTTGATTCTGGCAGGATGTTCACCCATGTTACAGATGAAGAAACTGAAATTCATATATAACCAGAACAGCATATTTTTCAATCTTTTTCATTATCTTGAAGTTAAGTAAAAAATGATCCTAAGAGTTTCCTTCTGATCAATGCCATGTAATATAGATACCGATTCCTTTTTATTAATGGGATTTAATAATTACAGTTTCAGTTAAGAAAATATAGAATAATATGACTTTGATTGGTATTTTTATTGTTATTTGTTTTCTTTCACTTTTAGTCTTATTTTATAGTTTTACTATAGGAGGGCTACCCTATATGCTGATAACTCAATTTTATGCTACTCTTCTGAACAGAAACAATAGTGATTTTATGCTACAAAAGAGATGAGTTCAGTTCAATGTGGTATGTGTCTTTGTATATTGTTAAATGAAACAAAATCTTTCTGGTTGCTTTTCTTTTGTCACAGAAAATTTATTGGATAGATTTTGAAGAAATTGTTTGAAAACTAAGAAGGATTTTAAACAAGCCAATGTGGAGTTTTATGCCCCGTAAGACCATTATCTGTGGATAAACTTTACAGTAAAGTTTTTCTGTGTTCAACTTATATATTCCAGAGTAAAGCCGAAAGAAGTAGCAGTCTTATAAAATTCAGAACAATTACTTACAGGAAGTGGCTACAGCTCTGCGTAAGCTTAACACTTACTTTTTGGATATTGATGACAAATTATTCTGAATTTTTTCTCCAAGTCTCCAAGTTTGATTTCCTTAAGAGCTACACTTAGACTTACTAATCCAGGCTGCACAAACATTGTTTAGATCTGAGAGCCCGAGGGACTGCTTTTATTTTATCCCGCTCACAAAATACAAAGGACCTGTGATACCAATTCTGCCCTTCTGCCTTGATCAATTTCCACGGGTTACTTATTAACACCATAATAGGTATGGATATATATATATATATATATATATATATATATATATATACTTTAATCTAATTTATTTTATTGATTTTCCCAAAAGCTAAAAAATATTTGCCATACATTTTTATGGATATAAAATATTTAGTTGGTATTTTTGATACAACAGTTGACGAGAGAACCACATTGCAGTGAAATAGTATAGGTAAAATGGATGAATCTATAAAATATTTCCTGTTAGTAGAAGCTCAAAGTTATAGCATTAAAATTTTTTTCTTTGTAACCAGTTTCATAACTTTTATATATTCTGAAGGCAGTGGGATTTCATATGGAAGTGTGAAGGAGCCTTGAATAACCATTTTCAAAGCCACAGAATAAGTTCCAAACTCTATCACTTGTTCCAAGAAGTCTAGACACTGCATCATCAAGATAGTTACATGAAGAGATTCAGAATATTTGTGAGATTGGAAAGGAATTATGTTTTTGCCTATTTGAGTTGGAACAAAATGCTTCTGTTGCTGTGTAATCATTGATTAATTCTGGGGAAGCAGAGAAAGAAAACCCTAAAGTATTATTTCTGGGTTTACTCTCTCTTCCCCCCACTAAATCTAAACAAAGTAAAGTGTTTATATAATTTATATAGGGAAACTTCACGTAAGTTATTTTGGAGGGCCAGGAAAGGTCCTGTATTTTGATATTTCGATATTCTTAAAATAACAGATGAAATGGATCTATTTGGAGGCATCATTGCATCATTTAGGGTTTACACTGGGGTATTCAGTCCTTGCTATAAAACCTGTAAAGCTAGTTAATAAATTTCAGCAAGTGGAGTCGGTTAGGTCTTATCAAACTCAGAAAGTCAATGAGAAAGACATGAAAAAACTGTAAAATGTACCTCCAAAGGCAGTTGAGCAGATGAAAGAAGTGATTGTGATAGATGAGGCTAAAAGTATTACTGAAAATTACCTTAGAATCATGCAATTGAAAGTTTCTTTTAACAAAGGAACCTTGAGGATACAGGGAATGGCCTGAGTTAAGATTTTTTTTCAAGGATGAATGAAGGGCTGAGAGAAAAGCATAGTGTTCTCTCCAGCAAAATTACTCTGGAATTTTGAAAGCCATGCTGCTTGGAATTGTATAATTCTGTCATCTCAGAGTTGAGTCACAATGG
Source organism: Hystrix cristata (assembly GCA_004026905.1). Taxonomy (NCBI): domain Eukaryota; kingdom Metazoa; phylum Chordata; class Mammalia; order Rodentia; family Hystricidae; genus Hystrix; species Hystrix cristata. The sequence goes on from PVJO010016463.1 coordinate 36,659, forward strand.
CTGGACCTTGGATGGCAGACTGACACCATTTTACATGTTTGTTTAGATTAAATAAGCAGTAATAGCTATCACAATGTAAGTCTGAGAACACTTTCCAAGTCTCCACATCACTGAATGGATGAGATCATTCTTAGAAAGGAGCTGGAGAGATTCTTGTTGAAAGAAAAGCACATTCCCCAAAAGGGTAAGGTAAGGGAGTTCCATATTCTCCAATTCCTACTATGCTTTTTCTATTTTTGCCAATGAAATGTTAGATAATGAAGTGCATCTCCACCTAGAAAAGTAGCAGCATATGACTTACATTAGCAGTAGTATGTCTTTACTTCTTAAAGTTTTAATATCGAAATTACAAAATAGAGAGCTGTGAGGAGTGAATTGTTCTTGAGGAGTGGATACAGAGTTGGATACAGTTCTCCTACTGGGAGAAAAAGTGCTCATAGAGAGAAGACCAATTAGTGCACTTGATTGATGAGGGAACCCAGATTCAAAGAGATATGTAGAACACATTATCCCATCCGGTTCCCCAGAATAGCACTAAGCATAATCCGAGGAGTAATATGCATTCAACTATTAAACAAGAAATACAGATTACTGTCATTGTATTCTGAAGTGCCACTGGAGCTCAGTGCTGGAAAGAATAATCTATTCAATAAATGATGCTGGATCAGTTAAGTATCTCTCTAAGAAAATGATATTATTTCTTCTTCATATTATGTACAATTAATTTGAGATGGGTAAAAAATATAATGTAGCTTTTGAAGGCAAACAGGAGAAAGACTTCCAGAATTTTGGGGAAAGCAAAAGTTTCTTAAACATGACTCAAAAAGAGTTAAACATAAGAAAAATGATTAATAAATCAGAAATCATCAAAAGGCTAAGGGGGATATTTGTAACACATGTATATGACAAACAAAACTTGTGTACATGCATGTGTGTGTACGTGTGTTCCACAAATCAGTAAGAAGATAGAAAAGCCAATTAGAAAAAAAAAATGAACTTGAATGACGTTTTAACACACTTAACAACTAAGATTAATCTTCAGGAAATTATAATGAGGTTAAAAAAAAAAGGAGACAAGAAAGAAAATCAATTCCAAAAGACTTCATTCCATATTATTCTACATAAATAATATTTTTGATATGCTAAATTTTTTTAAATGCAGGACAGTTAGTGGTTGCCAAGATGAAAGTTATGGGTGTGGGGCAGTAACAAGTTCACAGATACAGTTATATAAAGGAAGAATCCTTGTTGTATTGAAACTTCAGTATCTTGATTGTGGTGGTGGATTAACAAACTGATGGGTAATAAAACCATATGGAATTTAACATACATAAAAATGTTTAAAAGTAAAATTGGGGAAATCTGAATAAGATTTTTTTTTTTTTTTTTTTTTTTTGGTGCTGGGGATCGAAGTCAGGGCCTTGCACTTGGTAAGCAAGGACTCTAACTACTGAGCTAAGTACCCAGCCCCTGAATAAGATCTGTGGGCTGTTATCAATATTAGTTTTTTGGTTGTGTGGTTACACTATAATCTTGCAAATTGTTACCATTGGGAAAATTATGTGCAGGGGATCTTATTATACAGTTTCTTACAACTTCATATGAGTCTACAATGATCTAAGTAAGAAATTCTGAATTAAAGACAAGAAAAATTTCAGTGTATGAAGGTATGTGGTTGATATAAATAGGCAATGTATATACAAAAATATGGTTAACCTCATTCACTGGTCATCAGGGAAAAAGAACGTAGAAGTATTATGATACAGGGGTTGGGTATTTAGCTCAAATGGTAGAGCACTTGCCTAATAACCACAAGGCCCCAAGTTTGATCCCCAGTATCACCCCTCTGAAAAAAGAAACAAAAAAGTTTTATGATATAACAGTATACTTTAGTCTGGAAAACAAAAATGAAAAAGATTCAAGATACTGAATGTTGGTGGGAATGCGGGAAACAGAAAATGTCATATATTGCTACTGGGAGTTTAAATTGGCACATCCAGTCTATAAAACTGTTTGTCAGAATACAGCAAATCATTATATGCAGATGACATCATCATGTACATATTAGACGACCCCCCAAGCCCCATAAAAAGACTCCAAACCAAAGTCAGCAGCATATTAAGATACAAAGTCTATACTGAAAAAATCAGTAGCATTCCTATACAACAATGACAAACTTACCAAGAAGAAGATTAAGAAAACAACATCTTTCGAAATAGTATCAAGAAAAATGAAATACCTAGGAATTAACCTAACCAAGGAAGTGAGAGATCTCTTCAATGAAAATTATAGTGCTCAGAAAAAGGAAATCACAGAATATATCAGAAAATATAAACATATCTCCTGCTCCTGGATGGGCAGAACCAATATAGTCGAAATGGCTATACTTCCAAAACTGCTATCTGCTATCTAGATAAAACAGCATTTAAAGAAGGACGTTTTTCTACTTTGATTTGGATGGTGGACACATGTGTGTTTACATTCTGTAAAACGTATGAAGTGTAAATTTGTATCTATCTATCTATCTATCCATTTATCTTTCAACAGAAAAGTAAAACAAACAAAAAGAAAGCAAGAAAGGCTGATTTTAGATGGGAGCAAGGACCATCTATCTTTTCAAAAGAAAAGAATAAATGAATTTAAATATGAGAAGGTTGAGAAAGTGGTGAGGTCCTAATATTCTCACTTCAGTGCTTACATTTTTGAGGCAAGAATGAAGGGGAAAGTGAGAGGTAGTGGCTTGGGAATATGAGAGAAGGCACAGAATGATTGTCTTGGAGAATGGGAGAATTGCCTGACTGGGCCTGTGTGATAATAATTCTGGGCCGTGCTACATACCTGTTTAAACTATAGTGTCACAAAATTAATGTGAAATCTGACAGTATGGTGTCATGGTTTACTACAGCCACATTCCTTTGTTCAAGTGTTGTGTAGCCTGAGAATCAAACACAGGTGAGATGGAAGTTTTGCCAGTAGAATACCACAGAGGAGTCAGGCGGGAGAGGTGAAGGATGTGAAGGATGTGAAGGGAAGTTATTTCCATATTCTACTGTGGAATGAATGTAAGCTAGGCATGCATGGGTGTGAGGAGATGAACAACCCTGAAAGAGCAAGAGACAATAAATAGAAGGCAGGCTTAATAGTGTCAATTAATTGGCCCAGTAAGGGTCATTAAAGATATGTACAGAGGAGGAGGTGATTGGCCCTCACAGAGTGGTATATTTGAGACTGAGTGTGTGACACAGGGGTGTGAGGTGGCTATAGTCATTGCTAATAACAAATTCTAGGATAGGACAGAATGATCATCTGAAGTGAGAAGCTCAGGACACCAAGAGGCCAAGGTGCTCTTTGTAAAGTTCCAGCAGGGACACAGATCTTTAATTCATGTACCAGAGATAACCAGCCAAACAAGTCTGAGCCCCTTGTTTGTGCCAAGTATTGTGCTGAATGACCATACACAGCAGCATTCAGGTATGGATTCAAGAATAGTTCCTGAAAAGGCCAGAAGAAATTGGATTTTCTACTCACCCATTTGGTGTTCTGGTTAGCTCATTTCTTCTTTATTGCTATTTCACTTATAAAATATTTATTATTATCAATCATACATTAACCATCATATCCAAGAACAGAATAACTAACCAAATCCCCGCAGTTGTACCTTTAGCATTATTTCAACTCTGTTCTATCTTCCTTCTCTCTTCTAACTTGGTGTTCCTTAACACTTACTATGATTTTTGACAGATTAATATGTTTTACTGATGATAAAGAATTTAAAATATTCTATAAAGTGGTAACATCTTTAAATGAATATTTTTGAGATAAAACCAATGTTTATTATCAGTCATCAGTCTCTAAATTTAAAACAATCAAGAAGGAATAACTTAAACAAATGACCCAAAAGATCTATTATCCTGATATTGTTTTCAGAAACGTAGAACATGCAGTGGAGCAACTAGTCTCTTGGGTTCTTTAGGTTCATTTAGTGTTTTCTCTAGTACATTAGCCTTGCCTCTTTATTTTGGAATTAAGAGAATTGAGGGACTTTTTAAAAAAGACAAGTTGAATTAAGAAATCCTCACTGTGTCTGGAAGCTTTGTTTTTTTCTGTTTATATTCTGTGACTAAAGCATTACATTGGACTGGATAAAAATTCTTCAGCCAAAGCGAGAGGGAACTCATCCAGACTGCCACACACACAGAAAATTCCATTTCCACAGAAAATATTTGTCTCAGTGCTATCAGGCCCACACATCATGAATGCCAATCATCCCAGTGGGCCAGGGCAGATGATACAACTTAACGAGAGGAAGTGTTAAATTCTGAAGAGGACACAATTTAGACTCCACAAAAGTCAAGCAACATGTTCTTTGTTAACATGTTTGTTTTTCAGTTAAGAGGTTTTTCAAAGCCAGAAGTCGACCTACTCAACTATTTAGAATATTCACATTAGAAAGTAGGTGGGGAGCAAATGAAGGCAGGAAGAAAGGGATGATAGTAGAAGAAAGAAACAGAGAGCAGCACTCTGTATAAAGAGAAAATCATAGAAAGCAGCATGTTGGAAACAGCAAAACAGAACACAAAGCTACATGAATAACATGTTTCTAGGAACCCAACATCTTTAGGGAGAAAATAGATTTAAAGCCCTTATTCTATTCACATAAGCATCTACAATTTTGGCAACACAAAAATATAATAAAGCAGTTTCTGCCAGGCCACAGATATTATCAGGCTTCCCTGCAAGGATATGAAGAGTTTAAAGTAAAGAACACAGGAAAACTAATGGAGAGGACTGAAAGGCAATAGGCCCTCCCATTCCAGAGCCCAGATTCTATTCTGATTCAAGAGTTGGAGTAGTTTGCTTGATGACAGCTGTCAAACAATGCACAGCAAAACATGTTATCAAGGAGGAAGTCTTAACCCACACCCCCTCCAATGGTTTAGGATCACTGTAATACACACCATCCCATTATGTTTGGCTACACACAAACCACCTACTCGGTTAAGAGCAATCCCTTCATAACACCTTCCTTTTTGTGTATTTTTGTTTCCACGGTGCTCATTCTTCTTTTTATCCACCTACAACACAAATCCAAGACCTATCTCCCAAGCTGATTCCAAAGGCCAAATTGCTGTACAAACCCTTATTTTGGTCCTTCATTTGGAAATGATAACTCTCTCCTATGACACACGTCAACTTTTTTTCGCTACTTTGCCTGCAC
>PVJO010016464.1:0-41903 GCA_004026905.1 Hystrix cristata
AAAAAAAAAAAAAAAAAGAGCAGTGAAAAGAGCATCCGTGGAGCTTGCACCAGTCAGGGAAGGACTTGGTGAGGAAGGGAGAACAGGCAGGCTTTTAACTGGGCCTTAAGGCTGGGAATGATAGAAACACTTGGTTTCAGCACGTCGAATTTACTGGCTTGTTGTGGTTTGATGTTTCCCGGAGTGTGGGTGTGAGTTTCATCTCTGGCTCGGATGACAATTCCCTGGGACTCAGGGCTTGATTTCTTTTCTGCCTTTCTCTCACTCTTTTTTTTTTTTTTTTTTTTTTCCTCTTGGTGCTGGGGATTGAACTCAGGGCTTTGTGCTTGGTAGGCAAACACTTTAACCACTGAGCTAAAACCCTAGCCTTCTGCCTCTCTCTTTTATCTCCCATTTCATCCACTACCTGGGAAATCGCTGCAGAAGCTTATTTTGGCTTTGTTAGTCAGCTGCACCAATGTGGTCCAACTACCTGTCAAGGCAGTGAGTGCTGAGTTATGACTTATACATCAAATAGCCAAATTAATGGCATGTTTTCTCTGTCCCTCTAGCCCCTCCTCAGAGAACCACTGAGGAACTACATATGGAGACAGATTTGACTGCTCCAGAAAAGGAAGATGATGAGACTAAACTTGAAGTCAAGGTAAAATCACCTTGTGCAGATAGAAATTTCTGACATGAGAGATCACTGCTATAATTATCAGTAAACCAGCAAACCGTGCTCCCAACCATACCCTTAAGATGTGCCCAGAAAGGTGGTAGCACAGACCAGCACTCCCAAAAGCTGAAGTTTGTAGGACTTTTTCTTCTTTTTCTTTCTCTTTAGTTGTAACTAGAAATGCATACTGTTTGATCATATATGTAAATGCTGGCAGATACTGTTTTATTGAGGGAGAAGTCATTCTATTCATTCCTATAATCTGACTTCATAATTAAAATTGGAAAAACAGTGTGTATTTCGTGTAGAAAAAGCATGAAAGCTACACACACACACACACAAAAAAAAAAAAAAAACCTGGTGAACTCTGAGTAAGCTCTATGAATTGTGCCAATATGAATTTCTTAGTGTTGATATTATGCTATGGTTGTGTAAGATGTTAACATTGCAGGACATGGTGGGAAGGGCACGTGGAACGTCCCTGTGTATTTCTTTGCAACCTCATCTGACTATATAATTATTTCAAAATAAAAGAAAAAAATATAAGCTTTGGAATCAGGCAGACCTGGGTTAAAGCAACATGACTTCGCTAAGCCTCAGTTTCTTGTGTGTAAAAATAGGGATAACAGGGGTTGGGAATTTGGTTCAGTGGTAGGACGCTTGCCCAGCGAGTACAAGGGCCTGAGCTCAATCCCCCTCAAAAAAATAAAATTAAATTAAAAAAAGATAACGGAACCTGAGTGATGCCACACAACTGTCAGCACAGCACTGTGGGAGACTGAGGCAGGAGGATTGCAAGTTTGAGCCACACCACCTGGCAGATTAGCAACTTAGTGAGACCCTGTCTCAAAATAAAATATTAATTTTAAAAACCACTGATGATGTAGCTTAGTGTGAAGTCTCTGGGGCCAACCCCCAGGACTGGAGGGGAAGAAAAAGTTACCTCCTGAGACTATTTTGAGCATTAAATGAAAATTTTAAAATTTCCCAACACTGTCTAATTATAAAGGAGCAGTATATTTACAAACCAAATTAAAATGGATTATGATACAAAATACAGTGAGTGTTTAAATTTATTACAGTAAAAGATACACGAATCCCCCTCAAAATCCTCCCCCTCACTTTGAACACAGTTAGCCCATCGTTCTTGACACTTTCTGAAGCAGTTCTAGAGGTCTTTTTTCCTGAGTGTCTTTAGTTGTGCTATCGTTGCTGCCTTGATGTCCTGTATTGACTCAAAACATTTCCCTTCTGTGGTCATTTTGACGCTGAAGAAGAGTCAGAAGTTGCAAGGTGCCAGATGTGGTGAGTAGGGTGGCCGAGGACACACTTTTTTTAATCACACTGCATAAAGACATAAAAGAAGACTTCCAGAACTGCTTTAAAAAGTAGTAAAAAAAAAATGGGATAAGTGTGTTCAAAGACAGGTTGAATACACTAAGGGGGATTAGTGGCAATGTGTCTCTTACTGAAGTCTGTTTGAAATACAAACATTCACTGTATATTTTGATCGCCCCTTGCATGTTGATGCATAGCAACCCAAGAAAAGTTTCCCTTCCCCCACCCCCCTGCAAATTCAGTATCCAGCTGGACCATGGTTCCAAAACCAGAAGTCGGGAGACCATGGGCTCAGCTAAACTTCAGCAACAGTTTGGATCCATCGTCTGAAGGGAGGAAGCCACAGGAATTCCACTCACATATAAGGAGCCAGGCAGAAAGCAAGTCAGGCTTTTCTTCCTGGAGACAGAAACTGTGGGAAGTAAAGTTCCCAGCAGATTTCTTAGAAAGAGAAAGCCGCATTCTTCTGCCAACTCGCTAGTCATCCTGCTGTATTCTGGACAGATTAGGATGTTGCCATTGCTATTTCCAGTGAATTTCGTGATTGGAGGAATTACATCACCACATCTACTTGAGTTAGGGAAACTGTGCAATTTCTTACTACATAATCAGCCACATAAAAAAGGAAATAGCACTTTTTTGAGATGGGTAAACATAATGGAACTTTGCCTGACTTGCCGCCCACAGAGTTCATAGAATCCGGAAGTAACATTAAAAGGATTTAGCTGTGGTCCTCTTCAAAACTAAGCGTCATGGGCTGGAGATTTAGCTCAAGGGGTAGAGCACCTGCCTAGCTAGTGCAAAGCCCTGTGTTTGATCCCCAGCACCCAAAAAACAAAAACAAAACTAAGCACCAGCCTGTCCTTTTCCGCACCTCGGACCTAGGCGAGAACGGCACATCTGATGGTGAGGGTGTGTCATGCGCACCAAAGCCCAGATCTGGCCCCTGAACTCATGCTGTTACCATTAATTCATGCCGGGTTTCAATGCACTTCCTCTCTCTCTGACTTACTCGGCTCACCTTCAGACCACATACTTACGGCCTGCACACTCCAGAAGGCGCCATGGGAATTTTAAGTACATGGAGGTTCTCTATAAAAAATTCAAAGTATTTCAGTAATCAAGAATAGTAAATATGAAATCTATTGTTTTAGTTGTTGTAAAAGAACAAAATAGATACGCAGCGGTAGGTACCAAACAGAGGCCCGTAGGCTTGGGAGGCACCGGGTAGCGTCCAAGGGGCACTGACCGTGGACTCCTAGTTTCTTCCTTCTCCTGTTGTGCTGCTGGTTAAATCCAGACTCCGTGGCTGCCTTCCCGAGACGCTGCCACTTCTGCGTGCCGGCAGAGCCCTTCTAGAGCATGTTAAAGTCGTGTTTCTGTGGCTTAATTGTTCTTTTCCTTCCTGTTAACTCGCTTGTGTGTTTAATAAAGGGCTTTTCCCACAACTGCATGTATTTTAACAGTCAAGCTGGTAAACGAAGCAGGGGAGAAACTTCAGCTTGTAAAAATCATAGCTGTGGGAAGAAATATAAGCAGAACCATACAACTGTGAACAACATGAACAGGAAGAAAGCAGGCCAGGCATGAAATCCCCAGATCCTAGACTGAAAAGATAAATTAGGACCAATAAATATGATTCATGTTTTATAAACTGGTAATATTACCAGGGAAATTGTTATTCTAAAATACATAAGGGAATTAATAAGGAGAAAGAGGGTATAGATTCATGTCTGCATGGACCATACATTCTTAAAAGGGGAGCAAGGCGGCTGGCTAACACCAAGAGCAGTCGTTGCTACCTGTTTTGTGCCCCAGTCAGAGACAGACGACCAGGATGCATAGAGCATGCCTCTGACTCTGAGTGGCAGTTCTGACAGCCTCTTGGCCTTAGGCCTAGAACATTTTGAAATATGAAAAATCCCAGCCATGCGTTACCTCTTGTCCTGAAGAGAAAATAGAAGAGAAAAATAGCTGTGAATCAAAACCATTCATGCTTGCCGCTACTCATATCTGCAAGTAAGAGCCCGGCGTGGTTTGCTGGTTATCAGAGGACTCACTCTGCGGAAAGGCGCCCTCTCCCCCTGTGGTGCTATCCTTGCTGTGCCAATTCTTGATACATGACAAGCCAAAACTGACAAGGTGGCTGAGATTGTGTCCAGGCCGTCCGGAAAAGATACTGCCATGTGCCAGCCTCACTGGGAAAGCCCAGAAGTGGAAGACTCGCTGTGGTTATTGGCAGTGATGCGGCTATTTCCTGTTCATTGCGTCACAACAGGAAACTGAAAGCATGACTCATGGGAGCAGTTTTCGTGGGCTGTCACACCACAGCTTCTTCTGAAGACAGAAGCCAGAAGCTGATGAGAACTCCTTTTTCCTAAATTGGACCCATGGGACAAAAGGTAGAGCAAACAGTGTGCTGGGCACTTGTCCAAGCTTACGGTAGCAGAGGCCTTCCCAGGCTTCTGAGCCAATAGGCTCTCTGATTTAAAAAGCTGTGGCTATTAGAAAGCAAAGGCTAGAAGGGAATGGAAAGCCAAGAGGACCATCGCTGCCCCTGGCCGAAGCCCAGACACGGTGCGGGGGCCACATGGACCCGACTTCATCTCCTGCCTTCAGAACCTGTGAAGAGGATGAAGTTCCTGCATCTAGTCAGTGGTGCTAGTGGGTGCTGATAAGTTGAATTTCCCCAAAGAAACTAGTAAATAGAGCTGGGACTTGCAACTAGTAGTTTATTAATCTAGCAGTTTACTTTTTTACCTACCTTACTAACTACATGATTATTTACTTGATCTACTAAACCAGCAAGTCACTTAATCTCTCATACCCTAAATTCGTCTTCTGCAAGGTAAAGATAAATAACAACTACCAGCAACTACCAGGGTTTTACTGACGCAGCCCCAGGCCGTCCAAAGGCCCTTCCCATTACACCCTCAACAGCGCCAGTGTCGTAATCCTACAAACTCGGTTGGCAGAGGCGTCTCCCACTGCCCCTGCCCCAACCATCTGACACGTAGGTAGAAGCAACTGGACCTTGCCAAGGCGTTTCCACAAGCCCAGGCAAGCTTTTGTGCATGACGAAGTCCATAAACTGGAGATACGTCATTATGCATTGTAAAAGGTGACAAAGTCCAAAGCTATGCCTTGTACTTGTCCATCACCACGTGATGATGAAGCAAGAGACGGTAATCTGCCCCACAACAATAGATCAACAGAGTGGGAAAGAATACAGTTTGCTCTATAAGCAGAAGCCAGCAGTTTTAGAGCGGGAGAAAGGCTCCTCAATAGCAGTGCGTCCTCTCTGTGAAAGCCCTGCATTGAGTTGGGGATCCAAAGAGAGGAAGACTGGAGTTCAGCGTCCAATGGGTAGTTCAAGAGTAGAATTAACAACATGCAGAAATAAAAAGAAGACACAATGTAATCTTAGCTGCCATACTAGTTAGTCCAACTTTATATAGAAAATGTGAAGAAAGAACACTGATAATGTGGTGGAAGAGCTAGACTGGTTGGAATTTGAATCCTGGGGCTGGTATTTACCTCCATACACTGACTTGTGAATATTTTTCAGTGCCCGGATGTATACACGTGCAACTAAAATTTAAACTCTCATTGGAATGACTTCCTACTTTAAAGAAATATATATAAACTTGTAATATAAAATTGATGTTTTATTTTAGAGCTAAGTTGACAAAACTAGTATCCCAGATAATTCTTCAATTGTTAGTTTGATTTCTGGTTGTGATACCAGATTTGGGAAGATAGCTACCAAAAGATTAAAGATCCAGTTTTCTTTAGTCCACTGAGCACCTTTAAATTCCTGCTTCTATGGTCAGCATCGTGCCTACCAAAACATGCAGACCTCGATCGCACCACTTTGGTCCAGGGAGAGGACATCACTGCAGGGTCAACAACTAAGTGAGCAGCCTTTCCCACCCATCTGTTTTGCAGAGAGACAGCCCCTCTAACTCCCCGTCTAGGAAGAGATCATCTTTTTAGCTTCCAGTTCTAGTTTCTGGGAAATCTTTATGTCTACTTGCTAAATTGCCTTAATAAAACTTTAGCAAGAAGGCCTTTTCTGAATCTGTATTCCCTTTTGTGAGGATATAAAACAAACTAAAACATAACCATAACCCGGCCTATAAAGCTAAACATAAACATAACCATAACCACTAAAACATAACCATAACCCGGCCTATAAAGCTAAAGTGATGTATCCATAATGTATGAGTAAAACCATTGAAAGAGATGAGCACATTGGGTGTGTCCCCCCAACGGAAGACTACGCAACAATTAGGAGTAAGCAACTAGATACTGGCCGAGTGGGGAATGTATCGCCAAAGTGTTTTGCTGGGGAAAGAAGCAGTTAATGTTTCCTTCTGGAAGGGCAAAAAGTGAAAGGGCAGAAGTAGAGAGTGGTTGCCGGGAGCTGGAGGTAGAAAGAGGAGGGTGACTACAAAGAGATAGCAGGGAAATGTGCGGCGATGAAATGTTCTTTATCTCACCTGTGGCGCTTTCGCAGCACGGACGGTTACTAAAACACAACATATAGAGGTAAAAAGGTTAATTTTATGGTATGTCACTTAGACCCCCTACAACCTGACCTAAAAGTAGAAGATTTTTTTAAAAATTCATTGAATTAAAATGCTTTTCAGAATTGAGGACAATTTGCCATCTAATCTTTGTCCACTCACTAATAAGTATTTTGATCCTGGGTAAATTATTTACTCTGACTCTCAGGGACTTTAGTTAGCCATAAATAAATAGGAAAATGAAGAATTAACTCACAGATATTGAGCTTCTAAGTCTAAAAATACCTAAATCTTAGATATTTTGTTATACAATAAAAGCATTGACAATAAAATTTTAAAGATTAGCTCCATATGGATTATTTGGTTTTTAATTTTTAGAGTGAGGTCTTTGTACCACAACACACATACACATACACACAATGTGATAGATTTTCATCAATATTCACTTTGATTATTCTCTTACACTATCTGTCCCAGCGATAAATGTAGGAAAATTTTTGAAGTAAAAGTGATTCAAGGGGCTGGGGATTTAGCTCAATGGTTAGAGTGCTTGCCTTGCAAGCCCGAGGCCCTGAATTTGATCCCCAGCACCACACACACAAAAAAAGTGATTCAACAGGAAACCTAAATATGGCAAATACAACTTCAAAGACATATCTTCATTGATGAAAAAAATGTCTTATGAAGCCAGACATTAAAAATTTACCCTTTTATTAATATTAAAACACCAGCACTCTGCCACATTCTAAGCATTTATGTCACATGAACGTGAATCTATACTAATAGCATCTTAGACATTAAAGAGGTGTGACTCTTTCCAAGAATAACTGCAGGCATTTCTCCAAAAGAGGCAAGACCCAGTTTGCTCTCAAGAAAATATAATATTAGGGCTGGGGATTTGGCTCAGTGGTTAGACTGTTTGCCTAGCAAGCACAAGGGCCTGAGTTCGAGCCCCAGTACAAAAAAAAAAAAAAAATATATATATATATATATATATACACACACACACATATATATACACACACACATATATATATATATAAAATAGTAGCCCAATGCAGGAAGACGAGGTGAGGGGATTACAAGTTCAAAAGGAAAATATAGTTTTAATAAAGTAAATTTATATGACATTGATCACAAGCAGCATATCATAAATTAATTAATACCTAACTAATAAGGAGCTTCCTGCCAACCAGGTACTATATATGGCATTTCCACGCATTCTCATGTCAACCTGATAGGGTGGACAGTGCCACGGGCCACGTTCTAGATGAGGAAATGAAGGCAGCACGCTAACATGAGCTTGCCCAGTCTCCCCACCAGCAAGTGGGGCCAGCTGTCAGCTTTGGACGACTGGTGACAATTCCCCCACGCCACCTGAGGTTCTGGCTGCTGGGAGAGGCGGTGGGACAGATGGGACTTCTGACCGCCAGCAGTGGAAGCCAGTCCTTGGGCCAGGGGCACCTTCTCAGGATCTAGATTTCTTACAGCAACAACAAAAGGGAGATATTGAATCCAAATGAGTGTCCCTTCTAACTCAAACCCTAACTACTTCCTCTGAATCAGTAGGGAGACAAGAGTGCAATGTGCATAGCCCTTGGAGAAGAAGGCAGGACGCCTGTTTTGGAGAATGAGTGTTTGCCCTTCCTAGAGACAGCCCAAGGGTGAAGTGTCCCGGGCCCTCAGAGTGCCAGGGAAGAAACCCGAAGAAAGAGCAGGACCAGAAACCAACATGCTGCTCATCTAAAAGATCAAAACCCAAGCCAAACAGAAATTGAGGGAAAGAAAAATACAAATCAAGAAGCCCACCCAAACATAACATCTTACCAAAATTTCTTTCACGTCAGAGTGAAGAAACACTGGAAAGGGATCACAGTGCTGGGAGCAGCCCTGAGCTGGAGCAGCTTGGCAGAGAAGACCTTTCCCCCAGCAGGTAAGAGCCACAGTGGGAGTCCCCCTTGCAGATCCATGAGTGGGAGGGAATCCTGGTTTCAACCTTATCCCTTATCTTTCCCAGCTAAAAGCCACAGTATTGGTTCATGTAGTAACCTTCATTAGTACTGTACCTGAGAGTACAGCTCATGCATCTCTCACAAGCAACAAGCAAGAGAACTGAAAAAGATGCCTTATTACAAACTGAACTTCCGAGGATATATGTTTTTGAGAACGGAGCATTAAGAGAATATTGAGCGAAAAGTAACACTGGCTAAAGTAAATACTTTTTAAAAGTTCTTAGTTCCCCAAAGACACAAGTTATACAAATTCAAAGCTATTTTTGGCCCACAGGAAGGTGTTTGCAGATGGTGAATGCTATGCAGTTCAGAAAGCCTAAATTAGGACAGTAAATACTGAAAGCATAAAGGGAAATTCATTTTTAAAAACCATTATATTCAGAATCCAGATTATAACCCCTATTTAATGCCATTTGGTTTGTGAACTGCTTTTATCCCAGGGATCCTTCATGATTGGCTCTTAGGGGGCCTCCAAAATATGCCTGTAGAAGGGATGAACAAACATCTTTAAGAACTTGCCCCTTGATTGAAGCCAATTATTATTCTAATTAGACTACTTTATATTCATTCTCTTTAAGTTATACTCAGGGAAACAGATGTGGGCTCTTAGTCATGAAAATGTTTCATTTAGTTACAGTGAATGGCTCAATTCAGCATTTGGAAAGTGAGAGTGCTTAGTGGGGTGATCTCTAAAAAGAGCCATTTGGCAGTAATGTGTTCGATGGTTTTCTGTTAGTGAGTTCATTTCTTTGGGACTTTTCTGTTACTAACACGCATATGTATTTTTATAATTATAAAAGTATTGGTTAAATGTGTCCTTTAAGTTAGTTGATGAATTATTGTCTTAATTTACATAGGACCACAAAATCACACTTCTAATGAAAAACACAAGGGAAAAATTTACAACATTTAACTGAAACAAAAACACCTTTATGGGGGAGGGGTTAGACCTTCACATTCTCAGGCAAAATTAGCCAGTCAACTTATCCAGAGATAGGAGAGTATGTAAGACTGCTGTTTTTGTTCTACCGTATTAAATACTTTAAGGTCATCAATCTTTGCTGCAACAATTTCATATATATATTTCCCTGTTTATTCTTGATTTTATAACTTGAGTTTTATAGATTTGAGTTTATAACTGATGCAAATTTCTTGGGGCTAGAGTTGCTAAGTACAATATGCTTGGCATAGAGGAAGAAGCATTTAGATTTTGTTGAATAAATTATAAACTTTTAAGTAGTGTAGGTAAAATGTCATATGAGTGTTCTGGGTTCTGAATAATTAATCTGTTTTCATAGTTGGATGGCTTGCCAGAATAACAGTACCTTATTATTTGGAAAAATAACACTATCTTATTATTTGGAAAAGGTGATTTTGGGTACTATGAGATAGGAGGCGCCGAACCTCTACCTTTAGAACTTATAACTAGGAAATAATTAGTAGGTAGTATGATAACTCGCATGATTAGGTGGGGTGGAGGATGGTAAGAGACACGCGATGACGGGCGTCGGTAGAATTGGACTTCCAAGGTTTCAGTGGGTGCGGGAGAAAGGGTTCTCCTGGCAAAGAGAGCCAACATAAGCAAGGCATGAATAAAATTGGAGGTGGAAAAGGGTGGCAGTGGGAAAAGCCAACTAGAGGGCCTGCAGAAAAGGACAGTCACCCCAGAGCCCTAAAAACCAGGGAGAAGAGTTTAGATTTGATGCTGAGGGCAGTACACAGCCCTGAAAGGCTGGAGCAAGGGGGCGTTGTAGAGAAAGCTGTGACAAGGCCCGTCCTGCTGCAGAGCTGACCTGAAGGAACAGTCGGGAGACAGCTGACATGCCTTTCCCTGTTACAGCAGAATGCTCAACTCTGTGTGTCCCATTCGCATGACAGCTGCAGGGTTCAAGCAAAGCCCCAAACACAAGTCAGGTTAATTCGTCCAAACGATCGATCATCTTTTTAGTTCCAACTACAAACATTCCTTGCAAGTGCAAAGTTGTACGACTGAATAATTCAGATGCTTCCAAGTATTAAAAATACATAGATTGAGTCACTCTGTCTATGAACCAAGAATTTAGCAGCAATCAGGCAAAAAACAGATTAAGGGTGCGCTGTGTACAAACAGATGAAAGCACCAAACACCCTCAGGTAGGCACAAGAGCCTTCTGACTTTAAGAGGCAAGGACCAATTTTGAATCTAATAGAAAATGACATCAAATAAAAAGAAATCGCAGCCTTTTCAAATGGTATCTAAGGCAGTATGGCTACAGGTTCTTTTATCCTCCCTCCCCAAACAAATCACTAGGAAAGAACATTCATCCACCTAGACATGCCAGCGTAAGTCATTTAATGGACAGAGGCATCCCGGGTGGCTCCATAATGCAGAAGACACAAGAGTCCTCTGTCCCACGCATAGCAGTAGGAGACCGAGCTTGGGTGGTGCACACCTCTCTAGCGTCAAGCAGAAGAGGGTGACCGGATTAAAACTGGTGTCCACACAGAAGTCTGAGTACACATCTCCTGACAGTTTTTAAATTGTTTATTGGAAATCACAGATTTTTTTAAACCCAGTAATTATTTTGCCATAAAGAGCAAAACTCAAATAATATAAATATTCCACATTTTGGTATAAAATTAATAATATGGAAAAAAAGATGCAAACCAACCAGGAGGTAAAAAGTTTGTTTGTTTTAACAGTAACACTGTGTACAATCATCTTTTACTCAAGTGACCATCCAGGATAGTAGTTTGTTTTCCCTTTGTTGAAACTTTTTTTTTTTTTAAAGATAACCCTGCATTGGAGCACCAAAAAGTTTTTTTCCTTCCTTTTACAAAGGTTCAAACACTTCTATTTACAAATACTCTTCTCAATACTTTAAGTCTGAGGAAGGAACTATCCAGCAACTTCCTTCTTACAAAAAAAAGTGCCTTCATATTTCCTTCCAATTTAGACTTGTTCTAGACTACTCTAAGCAAAAATAAAAGATTTCAAGAGAGCTCTTTCAACAAATAAATTACTGTTCCACAAAAGTTTTACTGTAAACAAGATCACATCAATAATCGGAGACATACCGATGTCTTCAATCAATGGCGAATTTTAACAGTTCCAAGTACAGCTCCATAAGGTATATATGGCCCAAAGACAAACAGCTATTGAAGAATCAGCTAATAAAATTAACTATAAAGCTGCTTTGTCAAAATGTGCCCTTGTTCTGTACGGTTTTTAAGTTGGTCAAAAATTTTAAAATTCAATGATCTAAAACTCTGAATCTCCTCTTAACTATGGTAACTACAACCTAGGATGTCTGACACTGTAGTCTTGACGTTAGTTAAAAATACTAACTTACCTAAGCAATGTAAACAAGCTTCAAATTTCAAAGTAGAAAAAAATTAACAAAAAGTTTTTGTAAACATGAAAAGTCCACCTGTTAAAAATGATATCATCATCCAGTTGTGTATGCTGAGAAACCTTCGTTAGTTCTGTCTTGCCTGTTTCTGATGTCACCATGTTAAACGAGACGTCTGAGTTTTCCGTAAAAGGTGCATCTGCAGCCCGAGAGTTTATAATCAGTTCAGCTGTTTTTGCTTAAGTCACTGTTTTGGCCTCTGTACATTCTCCCCAGCCAAACGCATCACCTAATTCTCTCTGTAGCAGGGGTGGGTGTTGTTTACATCATGGCCACGTGTTTTCCCTCCTATTTTGTCAAATAAATGTAATTGAATTTATTAGATGCCAGCCACATCTCTTTGAATGTATAGAATATGCAGCTTTATGGATGCCTTCAATCTCGCCCTGGCAACTTCTCTGTCACTTCTATTTTGCTTTCAAGTTTGAAATACTTAAAAGATAAAGATCAACTTTTATAGTTACTTGATCAAAGCATAGATTATTTTAGATAATATCACTCTGGTTGGATGTTCAACACTCTCAATTTAAAACTGAACTTAAAATATTGTAGTTTGTGAGACTGGTGGGAAATGGCGGGTTAATTTTAGTAATCAGTACAATGATTTAGACACTAAGATTGTATTTTATAAATTATAGAGAAAAAATATAGAGAAAAGAGGGCTTTAATGTTCTATCTTTTCTTTGAAGTCTCTTCCATTACTGTAATCCTCCATGCAAACAACATTCAAATAACTACCTTAAACACAGACCAACACTCAGTACATAAAAACTAGTTGAAACTAGAGCTTATTGGAATTAATAATGATTTCTCCCTAGAGAAGGACGCTATTCACAACAAACTGCCCATGTCTTGTGTCACTGTCTAATGTTAAGGGAAAAAACACACCACGAAAAGTACCAGTTAGGGCAGAGCTAATGATTTCTCAAATTTCACATTAAATTTTGAAAGAATGATAGAAATACATTTTAAATGATATTAACGATATCTAGGTAAAGAGCTACATAGATGTGAACATTAAGTGATTCAGCTATTTGTAATGAAATTGTAGAAACTTTTCTGTATCTCTTAAGAACAAGAGATTTTCTTTTACCAGATTTCTGTATTTCTCCTATGCAACTCTTTCCTGCCCCCACCATCTCCCCCAAGTGCTCTTTAGCAAAAATAAACAGGAATAGCTTGACTAATAATGTATTACTTTGTTTGAAATGCTGTACTATACATTCACTTGGTACTTCCAAAAGCTGTTACCCTAACACCAAGGCGTCTTAATAACTCACATATGTCCCCAAACATATGTGTGGCATTGAATGAGAATGTGAATTTTACATTCGTTTTGTTTTCGTTTATAATAGAAGCCATTTCTAAATAGGAATTCCTTCAAACGCATGTAGGCCAGGAGGTAAAGAAGTGACACTGAACAGCTTCTACAATCAAAGAGATATTCTGATGACTGGGCTTCCATGTGCATCTGATACAGGGCAAGACAGTTCAAGGCTTCCTTTTGAGGTTTGGCTCAGTGACAGTGAAAACACACAACATTCAAGTACTATTAGACAAATGCAGCCCTGCAGGGGTACGTGTCCACGTAAGTGAGTTTGCAAAAGAAAGCTATCTTCATTAACCTGCAGTACATTTGACCCAGAAATCCTCTTGAAACATTTTTTACTTCAGGGTCTGTAGCATCCCTCCAAAGGGTATAAAGATCTTCTATGTGTCCATGAGATGTCATCATTTTTTCATAGATGCAGGGATGATAAGGAGCTTTGCCTTCCCCGGAAAAAAACACATGGTACTGTGGCACTATGCCCACTTTGTTGGCACAGAGGCCCATGAACACATCGTCGATGTACAGACTGGAATTCAGCGTCTGAGATGCCTCATAGACCTTGGCAGCTACATCGCTGGAGATGACGTAGGCGGCACCCGCAGTGTAGTCAGGGTAGGCGGGCCACGGGTACATTTCAGAAGAGACGTAGTACTTGCTGCTTTTGTCTCTCACGGGAGGGGCACCGCGGTGAACACGGCCAATCCAGAAGTCCTGAACACCAATGCGTTCCAAACCTTGAAGGTATGCGACAAGATTTGGCATGTGAATAAATATGTCATCATCGGCAGTCATCAGGAATTTGGCGTGTGGACAAAAGGTATTTGCCCAACTGAACTGCAAAAGTAATTTAAGAGTTAGATTGTAGAAAGAATCAACAAAGTCTTGCTGAATGATATCACCATACTTCTGATCTTCCCAAACCAATTTTCTCTGCAAATCTTCTCCCTTCCGTGGATTAGGAGTTCCCAAAGCAAACAGAGTTTTGACGTTGGCATTCAGCTGAAATCGAACATACTGCTCATTGCCCCATGTTTTTCTGATCGCAGAACGTTGCTCATAGTTTTCGGGAGCAGTCTTCACAAATAGTAAAAGAAGGACATCTTGAGCTTCACACTTCTCCTTGTGGTTAATCAAGTATGGGAAGCGAGGCCCCGCCAAGCTGCGCTTCATAGACAGGGTACCATTCACAAAGTCATAGCTATTGATGAGGTATCTGTACGAGTAGGACTTCATGTGACTCAAAATGTGATTATCGATAGATCCCCAAAAAAACATGAGGCTTAGAATAAAACAAGTGGCAAGTAGCTGAAGAAACTGCCATTTTTTTACTCTTCTGCCACTAAAAAACATTCTCAGATCCATTCAGGTCTGTTTTTTATTTAGGATGAGTTTGAAATGGGTGCTTGCTTCTTGGAGAACACAGAACTTTGTATTTTGTAGACTAGATAGATCGTAATATATGTTGGTTGCAAAGATGGAAAACGATCTTCCTTTTTCACACAGTATTTGCTTTTAATACCATCTTTTTCTAGGGTCGCAAAAGAATGAACGAGGACACTAGCATCCCAAAACTCTCGCGCAGTGGCACCTTCATTAGGTTTGGTGTGTGGCCCAGTGCCTCTGGCTCATGTACTGCTTTCCTGGAGCGTGAATTGTGACCTGTCAGAGTCCAAACGAGAAAAGAACAGCAAATAATGTATTATTACATTACCAAAAACTACATATACTCCTAATTCCTTAAAACCAAATGTAACCTCAGTGATCGCCCCACAAAAGCGATGAGGCAGTCAGTATTTAGCAGAGGGATTCAGTTGTTTAATTTTTTAAAGGAACAAATACAGGGAAAAAAAAAAACTACTGGGTTTGGCACCATCTTTCCATTCAGAATACAGACACCCTTTTCTCCTCCCTCTCTTAAAAACACAAAACACTTCCAATGGTTATCATCACATATACTTAAAATTCAAATGCCACAATTGGGATTATCCAAGAATATATTGACTTGAATATAGTCGGGATAAAACTGGTTGTACAGATCAAGGCCAAATACTAAATGAAAAGAAAAGAAAGCTCATAGCAATAAAGGTCCATTAATGCTTGCCCCAGCCAGGGCAGGGATAAGACTTTTTCTTTAAATCACGGTTCACAATCAAGGGGTCACAGTTTGCTTTACAAAGCACAGCACAAATTCCTCCAACCAAGATTAGTTTGTGAAGCCCCAAATCTATACAGTCATCTGTCTTCCTTCTTTCCTTCCTTCCTTCCTTCCTCCTCCCTCCCTTCCTTTTTCATGTAGAAATTTAACATGTTCTGAACGAGGAAGCAACAAGATGAAGGCCATGAGCTCTGTCTTTGTAGTCAGGGAATCTGAGGATCAGTGGGGGCCTGACCAACTTAGTATTTGTTGTACTAAATCATGCGTCTTACTCAAAAACCCGAAAACTGAGAGGCCACTTAACTCTGAGTTGTTACACACAGTAAATGGGAACACAGGTGGACATACAGGTAGAGGAGAGTAGACATAATTCCCAAGCACACAGATGCCAATTCTAACCCATTCCACTGGCTTCCCGAACAGCCACCATCTCCATCCTCTCTTTCTCTGTGCCTGACTGCACGTCATTCATCTAATCCAGAAATCTGAAGCCTGCCTTCCCCCCCCACTTCCATATCCGACCATCTAACCCCGTGAAGCACTTCATCTGCGTCGCTTTTCCCCCTTCCATCACCATCCTTCGCACCCGGACTCTCACTAGTAAAGAGATGAAAGGGCCCCCCGGCCAGCCCCACTTCCACTTGACAGCCAGATGACCTTTCCGAAACTCAGTCTACCCATGAGACCAAATGAGCTCTTCAAACTCCTCTAGAACTTGCTCACTGTTAATGACAACGTGCAGTCTAAGTTATGCCTTCGCCCAGCACCCAGGACCGGTCAGGCTCTGCTTCTTCAGGATCCGTCACGGCCACCTGGCCATCCCACATGTCCCGTCCTGTGCACCAACAGTGCCGTGGCCCAGTCTGCCCCAACTCTCTGCTCCTGTGAAGTGCCTTCACCCCAAGTTCTATGGACAGACTTCTCTGGGAAGCCTAAACCAGGGCCTCATTTCCTGGAATGTGTCCTTATCTGTGTCGCACAGCTCCTTCTTGCTCCCTGTCCCGAGACATTTTCCGCACAGCACTGCAGACACCCTGCCCTCAGTGTCCATCAGCATCTCACACCCAGTAGGGTCTGTCAAATCCTGGGTCGGGGGGACCTTTCACAGGTGCTAGCTACTCAGGAAGGATTGCGGGGTCAGGATCAGCCAGATGTCGCCTCACATGAGGTCCACACCACAGCAGCCTACCTCACTTCTTCCCTTTTCTTCCACCACCAGGAGACGGCACCCCTCACTTCCTCAAGGATTTTGTCCCTGCGTTTACCACAAATACTTCCTTGCTTTACGGTAGGCACTGTCTCTCGAGGGACATCTGTCCACAGGGCTTTGACCAAGACTGGGAGGGAGGAGGTGATGCAGGCAGGCTCACAGCGAGCTGACGTCACAAGCCCCAGGACAGAGACCCCACTTGGTGCCCTCAGGTGTTCCCATCCTTGACCTCGGTATAAAATCCACCGTGCGTGCGTCCCAGCTGCCCTGCAGGATAGGCCTGGCTCTGGCTGGGATGCCTCCTTCCACGCCACTGCACTTTGACTCTGCTGTATTTCCTGTCCCCCATGATCACTCCTAGCCAGGGCAAAAACTACAAAGTCCTGGTATTGAAAATATCCAAAACAGGGAAGAGATTAGAGGAAGCCCCTCTGAGACTTTGTCCAGAGCTAATCAGCATAGGTAACACATTATCCCTCAGAGTAGAGATGGCAAACCTTTTAGAGACTGAGTGCCCAAATTGTAACCCAAAACCCACATATTTCTCATAAAGTGCCAACACTGCAATTAAACCTGAACACTGAGGTTTTAATTTAGAAAAAACAACTGTTTGGGGTTTTGGGGGGTTTTTTTGGTTTTGTTTTTTGTTTTTTTGGTTTTTTTGCAGGGGGTGCTGAAGATTGAACTCAGGGCCTCATGTTTGCTAGGCAAGCACTCTACCACTGAGCTAAATCCCTAACCCCCTCCTTTTCTTTTTTAAAACTGCAAGCACTACTTAGAAAGCCACAGGAGGAAGACAGAGAGAGAAAGAAGGGAGAAAGGGAAAGGAAAAGAAAAGAGAGGAGAGGGGAGGGGAGGGGAAAGGGAAAGAAAGAAAAAGCGTGAGTATAGAAAGTGCAAGTTTCATGTGACACTGAGTTTGATGTATGTGTCATTGGCGGATGTGACATAGAGTACACTAGTGTCCTTACCCTTCTATAGGGACAGAGGGACAGCGGCAGTCCCCCTTTGGACCAGCTGGCCTGTGAGGGTTAGACATTCTAGAGGAAAGTGGGAGAAATAGCACGAAACATCGCTTTCTGAGGGTGGCAGCAGCCTAAACCTTATAAAGTCAGTTTCATTCCAGGGCCACTTCCTCTCAGTATTTCCAGTGTTAACTCAGGCCAAGGACCTTCCTTTGAAGGCCAAAAGCAAGGGCCCTGCTGCCTCCTCCATAGAACATCTTAAAAGAGCTAAGGGCTTAAAGCAAGGTAACGGAATTATTTTTTGAGACGGGGTCTTGCTGTGCAGTTCAGGCTGGCCTTGAACTCACTATGTAGCCCAGACTCGCCTTGAACTCATGGCAATCCTCCTGCCTCAGCCTCGCAAGTGCTGGGATTACAGGCATGCACCACCATGCCTGGCTCCGAGTTCTTAATGGCAGGCTCTAAGACAGCATCAGTATTTAAGAATACTAGGAAAATTCTCAGTTGAAAGGAATCTGCAATCCCTCCTCCAACAGGGAATAAAGAGATAGGCAACCTTTGGAACCAGAGAGATTACAGGCAAATCCAGCTTCCCATCTCCAGGCAGCTGTGCTCAGTGAGCACCAACGCCAGGCGCTTTGCGCATGTTCACCTTGCTCTCAAGCCTGAGCTGCTTACCGCACTATCTGCCCGTGAGCCTGCTCCTGCGGGACCCAAATGTGAGCCCGACTCACCAAAGGCACCGCACCGAATCGTGGCCCCGAACTCAGCATGTCAGCATATTGCCGCTACTGCTGCCGCTGCTGCTGACATTGCTACAGGAAGCTAGCAGCCGGCCTACAATATTCATGTGATCCCCCCAAACCGTATGCATTCACCTAATTTTCCTACATGTTTTCCACTGCTCCAAAGGGACCTCAACGAGTTGTAGTGTTTTCTGAAAAATGACAAAGCATCTCACCAAGCCAGCAGCCCACACCACGGATTCAGTACAGCATGTGAAGTTCCAGAAGGAGGCTTCTCCCACTCGGCAGTATGAATTGTGTAGCAGCTATTTACAGACCTCACCGACGGCATTTGGTGTGATGCAGGGAAGATTTGGAGAAGATAAATAGGCACTTCCAGCACACTCAGCTGGTGCTCACCTCACTCTTCAGCTTCCTTACAGTGTCTTAGGGCTACTTGCAGGCACACGTTTCTGCTTCCTGTTCAGAATGCCAGGGAGGGCACTGGAGAGAAGCCCACCAGCCCTCTGATGTGGCAGAAGAAAATGCTGGGCCTTACAGGAAGTGGCCTAGTGACAAACACAGTGCTCAGCAGCCGCCCACTACAGAGTGCTGCGGGTGCAGCTTCCTTTGTGTGCCCGTCACCCCTCTGGGGGGCCAGATCTATCGTGTGACCTCAGGCCACCCTCACCTCAGATTTGGTGATTTAATCTACACAGCAGGGCAGAGAACAATGTGATATTACTGAAGGGAAACAAAAAATATAGGTGACTTCAGAGCCCACCGGAAATGTGAAATGGAGCCCTGGAGAGAAAGGGACAGAGAACTGCATGCAGGGAAATAGGCAGACATTGAAAATAAGACTTAGGTTTGCTTGTGTTTGGGGCTGGGAGAAAGGAACTACTGTCCTTAAGAGTCTTTTTTCTAGCCAAGTAGTCAGAAAACAAAGAAAAGAACATCAGAAAGAAAGGGACAGGCCCCACCTCAGATACTTCCCAGTCCAAGAGCTGGGCTCTCAGTTACTGAAAAAACATTTTTTTTCCTCCGCAAGACAGTTCTTTAAACTTCTCTGGAAAACACTCGAGTTAGTTATTGTGTCCCCACAAGCTTCCCTACAATAACCTGATTTTTCTCTACCTCGCTTCAGCTGTCAGACCATGTCCTTGTTGAGTCTGCTTTCACAGTCCTGAGGTAATACACAAATCCTGTTAGAATTCTGCAGTTTGGATCAAGATGGGAGGTCTGCTCTTTAAGTTCAAATTAACTTCAGTCTCCCAAATTCCAGCTAATCCTACAAGGATGTATTTATCATGTGATCCAGGAATGGCAGGGGATCGTGAAGTAGTAATTTATAGTCTCTGATCTCAGACCACTTGCAATCTATCCGAGATAAGGCTCATGTCCCCACATAACAGCATATGTGTAGTTCCCACAGCCAACAAGAGCCTGGCAACGCCACCTCCAGGCACAGCAGGAGAGTCCGAGCAGCAGGCTCCGGCTTAGTCAGGATTCCAGGAAGGCCTGGGATGAGCAGGGCCCAGGTGGTGCAGGAAGAGGAGCAATCTCTGTCTCAGATGAGCAAGGGAGGGAGAGCGGGTGGCAAGTATCAGAAAAGCGGGTGCACATATAAAGGCAGAGAAGTGGGCGTGTGCTTATGAAGAACCTGGAAATCAGGCCCAGAAGTCTCAGTGGACCCAACGACAGCTGGGAGTCACAGGGATGCCGGTTGTATTTGAAATGATAACTCCCTTATTCAGTGTTCGTGAACTTTAAACCCGAGGGATTGAAGTGGCAGTGGTGTTGCAGGACCAAAAGCCGAGGTCTGGGGCTCAGGACAGCAGTTTATTGGGCCCTCTGATGCAGGGTGAGATTTGCCCATTTTCTGTCACCACAACAAAATACCTGAAGCTGGATACTTACAACTACAAAAAGGTTTATTTAGCTCCCACTTTTGGAAGCTGAAAGATCCAGCAGCCTCAGCCATTCTGCCTCTGGTGAGGGTCGTGAGGGTTGCAGCCCGGCAGGGTAGTGGGCAGGGAAACAGCTGAGCATGTGGGCGGCCTCAGCGGGACCAGCAGGAACTCCTCCTTCCTGGGAACAGTGCTGATCCCTCTCCCAAAGACCTCGTGGCCTTGCACTGAGCTCCTCTGCTTAGAGGGTCCAGCATCTCCTAACACCACCACCGTGGGGCCAGCCTGCAGCCCTTGGACTCTTAGAGCCAAACCACATCCCAGCCAAACAGCAGGGACAAAGAAGCCCCTTCCGGGAAAAGCAGAGGCCAGCAGAACCCGATGGAGACCTGAGATAGGAGGAGAGGGGAGGAAGAGGGCTGAACTCAGTTCCAAGCCTTACAGACAAGGGAGAGGAAACGGCCCCTGAGTGAGAGGTACCAGGTTACGTTTGTCTTAGACTTGTGCTGAGTTTGAGAGGTGGGAGAGAACGAGGCACAGACATCCAGCAAGGCACCGCAGACGGGAGCCGGGGCCTCGGGAGAAGCCTAACTCGCAGGCCAGAGATGGCACCGTCGCTGTGGGCAGCGGTCACTGCCTTGCTCCTGCCTGGACCCGCTCCCTCTGCCAGTCCCTGCAGCAGCCTGTCCCCCGGCCCTGACCCCTTCACCTCCCGCTTCCCAGAGAGGACATCAGACAGCCGTTGCCAGCTCCGTGTCCCCAAGGCCACCCCTCACAGGCTCCCCAGGCTGCCCACGCTCTCCACCCCCTCGGTAAAACAATTTGGGGCCCAGCTTTGGGAAGAAAGGTACATATTTGGGGTGCAAAACCCCAAGGGGCAACAAAGCACAGTAACCGATGTAGGAATTTACAGACATTTTAAAGGTTGAGGTTAATTTTAAAAGTATTGCAATTGTAAACAGAGTCAGAAATCCTTTCTGGGCTTCCATGTCCATCTCAGAAAACTCCCCTAATTCCTAATTCCTGCCCTGCTGACCGGAAGCTAGTAGGTGCACGCTGTCAGCTTCCATGGACACGTCTGCATTCATAAAGGTATCATGAAGCAGTACTAACACAGCTGTGTGCAATACACACTTCTGTGCTTCCTTTTTTTCTTTCTTTCTTTCTTCCTTTTTTAATGCTGGACATGTATACTTTCTGAAATTGTTATATGAACCAATAGACTGTGACCTGCAAATTGGGAAAACACCAATTTAGATGAAATGAAAGCTCTACTATAAAATAGTCCTCTCTTATTTCACTTGTTGCCAAAACAAAAATAAACCCTGAAATTCTACTCAAGTAGGTAATATTATTTGAAGGAAAGACTAATGTATTAGAAGAAAGAAGCAAAGTAATTTAACCATTCCGTCCTAATTCCAGTTTTTTTCTTTGCTGGAAAAACAAAAGATTGTGATAAAACTGCCCCTGGTCTCACAGAAAACAGGACTGAACTGATGATGGTCTTCATTTTAAAAATCAGTTTAACATTCAGAATATCCCCTTCGGTCATAAGAATATTGATAATCCTTTTCGAAGTGACATGGTTATGAAGTCTGACTACAAATTAAAATAAGGTTCCTGTAGTCGTTAAGTCAAAGATTTTTTTTAAAAGCCTTAAAACTGTATGCCATTTGCATTTAAACTTTGATTGCTTAAAGTCTCATGTGACAGACAATTTTTGGTTCCTGTTCAGGCATGACTCAAAGGCAAGAGAGATAGAACTTCCTGTAACCATGCAACCAGTTGCCAGGTGGTACTAATTGCCCTAGCTATACGCTCAAGGAGGGAGGAAGCAACCTGAATTTTGACTTTACAACTCACATTTTAACTATAAAAAATTAGATAGCCTTTCAGTAGTTATGCTATTTTTTAATTCAAGTTTGTGTTTCCAATAGAAGTCCTATAAAAGAGGAACATTTCACCCAGTAGCTGTCTTCAGGTGTTTTGATGGCGAGGACTTTGGCCATAAAACGATAGCTAGCCCAAGCCATGGAGAAAATGTAAAAATCATTTAGAATTATTATTCTTCTACAAAGAATACATTTATAAAGTTAGTTCTTGATTCAGGGTTAGTCCAAAGATTTTAAAGTCCAATTTAGTAAGCAGAAAGGCAAAGGA
This sequence comes from Hystrix cristata, assembly GCA_004026905.1. Taxonomy (NCBI): domain Eukaryota; kingdom Metazoa; phylum Chordata; class Mammalia; order Rodentia; family Hystricidae; genus Hystrix; species Hystrix cristata. The sequence continues at coordinate 22,385 of PVJO010016464.1, forward strand.
CAGAGGGGAAAGTTAGGTTACAAAACCTACCATGAGAAGCCAGTTCTAAAATCCACACCTATGTAAACTAAGTTATAAATCTCTTTAGAAGTTCAACATGGATATAGATTTCTGTTTGCTTGTTATAGGGAACATAAAGACAAGTAAATACCAAGTGGAGAAACAAATGAAGACAAACCCTAAGCTTTCACTAAGGAAACTGGTGGCATGGGGTTATAGGACAGAGTATATTTTAGTGCTGTTACATTAAGCTACTAAAACTTTCCAGTAACTAGTTTGATTACATGGAATTTACAACAACAAAAATAGATGAAAATAAGCCTGGACCTCTGAATTCATTCTTGCCACACAGTTGTTTGGGTTGATAGGGCTGCTTGCTTTCTTAAATACAAGTCTTGTCAGTTTTTTTTCATTCCTACTTTAACCACTCTAGCAACAGTTATGGGCCATGTTTACTCCACCCCAGAACATGTTACAAGTCTTTACAAAGTAGTAACTCTTTCATCCTCCAGCACCTAGGAGGGAGACAGAACCTTCCCATCTTGCCGAAGGAACTCCGGCACCAAGGTCCTGGACTAGCCGTGTCACTGCCATACATCCCGGGTGGCTAATGAGCTCTGAGTCCCTCCCAGGCCACCCTTCTGCTCAGTGGCTCCCTGGCACGGCTCCTCTGGAGTTCCCGTCAGGATGGGAGGCAGGGAAGTGGGTGGGGTAGGGCCAGGATCAGTGACCCGGGAAGGCAGAGACTTTACTCCACTGTCTGGGGCACAGGATCATTTATGTCTTGCTCCCACCTGCATTTTGGTGGCACTTGTTCTCATTCCCTTTTCTAACATAACCTTTCCCTAATCCTCCATGGACTAAAGAGACTTCTTCCTTCATTTAGGTTTGTCCCAGTAGTACTAGACAATAGGCAAAAGTGTCCTCATCGGGCTGGGGATTTAGCTCAGTGATTAGAGTGCTTGCCTTGCAAGCACAAGGGCCTGAGTTCGATCCCCGGCACCACAAAAAAAAAAAAAAAAAAGTGTCCTCATGAAGCTGTGTGCTCTGGGTACAAAAAGTTGTTTCTCCAAACACCAGGAATCCAAGGACAGCAATCCAAAGTGGCAGAAGCGGGGAGAGGGGTGGGATGGAATAAAGGAGAGGACAAGAAAATGGAAGGAAGAGAAAAGCCAAAGAGGATATTTTAAGCAAGAATTCAGTGAGCAAGTTTTGGGTAAAATGAAATGTGAGAAATCATGAGCATAGAGAGTCACACCCTAACCCTGGGAAAGCCATCATCCTTTTAATAAAAAAGCCCTATCAAAATTCTTTCATGAGTCAGAGCAGAAAAAATTTAAAGATATATGCAAAATTGGCTCATAAAACAACAGGCAAAAAGTGAACATAATTAATAGGTGTAAACCAGTTATCCATCGTAAGGGTTACAGCCAGAACATGAACCAAAAACACAAGTTCATCTATCAGTAATAAGTGATTGCCCACCACTTTAATATGATATAAAATGCTCTGAAAATTACCCCCACTCCCAACTCCACACACTACGATGGCTTTGTCGGGGTTACTAGAAATTAGGCATTCACTCAAGCTAAGATTTTTCAGTCCTGAGATTTCCTAAGATGGTCGTGGCCCAGAGAAATTGACTAAGGGACATTTGTCGTGTTGTATTTGGTTTGGGGGAGGGGGAGGCCAAGGAAAGTTCATTAGTGAATCTGATGTTGGGAGTCCACTTACTAAACCAGGTGTGCTGGGAGGGATGGGTTGCTTCCAAGATGGAAACTGGGGACAGCTTTGTAGGAGAAGTGGCAAGTGAGCAGGATCTAGAGGAAGGACTAGAATTTCACCATGGGTTTGGGGAGGTACAAAGCAACAGTTGAGAAGACAATAACAGAGAGCATTTAAACTGGTTTAAGAGTGGGGTGGCCAGACATGGTGGTGCACACCTGTAATCCCAGATCTCAGGAGGCTGACGCAGGAGGACTGCCACGAGTATGAGGCCAGCCTGGGCTAAAGAGTGAGTTCACAGCCAGTCTGAACTACATAGTGAGACCTTGTCTCAAAAAAAAAAAAAAAAAGTGGGGTGGAGGGAGAAGGGGGGAAGACACTCTAAGAGAGATTGGAGTTGGGATTTGTGAAAGCACACGGGGAAATCTTGTGGCTAGAGTGGGGAATGTCAACTTAGTTTGCTAGAAGCTAGGATGAAGGGAGATGGAATCAAAGAGATTAGAAAGGAGTGCCAAGGTCAAATAAGTGGTAAGAAAAACTATAATTCAGAAATAGGGTGACAATAACATGGTTTCTGCCTATTGTCTAATGGTACTTCATCTGTCTTACTCTGGACATTGATATCTAGAAAAACCATTTGATTGATAGTTTACCACACAAAGGACAAAAAATAAAATAGTATATAAGAGTGATATATATAGTATGCTCCTGTTTTGCTGACTGACATTTATTATAATAAGCTAACTACCACTATTAAGCACGTGCGCTGTTTGAGGTATCGTGGAGGCAACCCTAAAAGTAAAGCCTACATTTAATTTATTCTACAGGTATTAACTTACCACATACCGTGTAGGGGGTCAATGGCAGGATGCTGAGACACTTGAGGGATGTTTCGGGTGTAGATCCCCTACAGAGAATCAATAAATGTTCCACTGCAACCTGGAATCTGGACCTAATGGAGAAATGCAGAGAGACAAAAGCCAAGAGTTTCAGAATGAGAAAAAAAGTAAAAGTAGGCCTAGGGCCTGCCACTCTCGTTTACTGGGAAATGCACTTGACTTATCTCTAAGCCATGTGCCAGTGTTTGCGAGAATCAGTTGAGATGACTTATCGACAAAGTGTGATAATCTCCTTTCTCTGAAAACCATTCATGTATCATTACCATGATGGGTTAGTTAGTAGAGATCTAACATTTTGTAGCTATCAAAATGAGCTATACTCATTATGATTCTTCTCGAAAAATACCAGGTAAGAGTTTATTAAAATACTGATTTGATTGCTAAGGGTCACTTAACACATCCCAAATATTGTTGAGACTAAGGACAGAAGTATCATCCCTAATTGACTGAAAATGGTCTTCCATTATCCTTGACAGGAAAGAACACTGTGTTTCCCACAAGCACTTAAAGTACCTTTCAGTGCCGATGACACAGATAGAAGACCATAAAGCTCTGTAAATTATGGAGAAGGAAACCTAATGGAGCCAGTGTTTTAGCTAAGTTTGCCTAGAGCACTATCAGAAAGTCCTAGAAAGAGTTGTAGCAATGGAAGAAAAGAGAAAAATAAGAAATTTTAGATGAACCTTAGGCTGCTGACCTCGACCTTTGGGGGCTATGTTGCCTGCAGGGTTGGTAGAACATTCTGTTCTGTAGTAGCCTGTCTGCTAGTAGTAAAGTCTTCACAATGGAAGATAAATCTGAATAAGTTACAGGTCAAAGCCAGTCTCTGGACTCATAGCATCAAAATGTAAAAAGTCACTTGAATTTATTCAAAGTTCATGTCTCACCTGATCAAGTTTTTATCTTGAAATATAAAAATTCATATATCCTCTATACAAATTAATAATAGATACTGCACACTGTAAGGAAAGTAATTCTACATGTACCCTCTCCTGGCTACATCTTTTGGGGCACAGATTTGATGTCAAATGGCAGAGCTCTTCTAATAATTTACTTAAATCCATTCAATTGAGCATACATAAAGTAGGGTATATTTTGCAACTTTCAGAAGAGACTATTTCCTTCTGAATTTCTCTCAGTTTCTCCAGAACTGTGTTCTGAAATGCAAATTCTAATACAATTGGGCCTCTGGAAGAAATGAACCTTTGCAATTTGAAAGTCACCAAGTGCAACGATTCCAGCCAAAGTGACCCATTTTTAAAGATGACCCATTTCGAAACCCATGAGTTATTATTCAAGCTGTTCTATATTTGAGAATTAGAAAGTTATTTCCTTTTACTACAATCTCATGGTTTGAACACTTTTTACAAAAAAAGGAGATTTGATTTCCATTTTAATGAATCATAATATGACTTTTTTTTTTTTAACTAGTGAGGGACTGGACTTTATTTTGAAAATTCATCCTCATCTTCTGAGTTTCTGAGTTTTCTCTGTGGGCGAAACAAGTCTAACCATCTGTCCTGCCCAGCGCATTCATCTCTCACTTCCTCCGAAAGAACTTCTCTGGGTTCGAGAACTTTCCCTGTCACAACACTCACCCCACGACAGGTCAGGCTGATCAGCCTTGTCTTGGGCAGAAACTGGACACGTATTCACGGACAGCGGGTGGGGAGAAAGAAGGGAGGCAGCGAGAATGGGCAGTGTAAGTCCAAGGTGGGAACCCTCCGGGTAGTAGATATCCTGCTTCAAAAGCGAGGCCTCCGCCCCCAAAGCAAGGTTCCCCACCCATCTCGTGACGAACTATAAAATCCACCATAGGTTTCTTTTGAGAAAGTTAAAACCTCAGCTGCTAATCCCCAATCATCCTTCCAGAGTGTTCAGGGTAGGATCATTTTTGCGCCAGTACCTAACACATCTACTTTCAATCATCCTTTTCTGGGTCAATTTCAGCTTCTCACATCCCTCTTCCTTCCCCCCATAGGGACCAGGTGAGGTTTCCCAAAATAAAGGCACAGAGGAACAAGTCCAATTCCGATGGACGCGCTTTCATTAGAGATGTATCCTAAATAGAAGCTCCACGCCCTCGCCAGCCACTCTGCGGTGACAACAGTGGTGTGGCCCTTTAACAGGACCCATAACCTAGGAAAACCAACACGGAAAGAATCTAGCGTAGCTAACAAGAACTAAAAGTTGTTACTCTGTATCCAAGCGGTACCTGAGCAAGCAATCGACTGTCACACCAGGATACAAAGTGAAACCCGCAGAGCCCAGATACAGAGCAGCTGAGACTTCCCCACCAGGAAGAGATTTTAGTTTTCTAGCTTCCCCTGCCTGCCCACTTCCCCGTTTCCGCTTCCCAGCCTGTAGCTCGCCGAAAGCCTCCCAGCCCGCCAGTCCCCCCATTTCCCACCCGACCCGTGCTCTCCGCACGAATCCGCGTGTAGCCGGGAGGTGGGGCGAGCTCGGGACCCCGCCGGAAACCCGGGTGGTGGGCGCGGCGTGCGCCTCGCGCCTGCCGGCACCGCAGAGCAGCGGCCGGCCGCCCGCGCTCCCCAAGGGGAAGCCGCCGGGCCCGGGACACTGGCCCGCCGGAGCCCTCGGGTCCCCAGCCTACGAGCCGCATCCAGGCGGCGGCCGGGCCCGGGATCGCGGCGGCCCGGCGCCCGCGCGCACAGGCCGGGCGAACAAAGGCGCCCGGGGAGGGAACGCGCCCTGCGTCCTCGCCGGCCCGGGCGCCCCCCGCCCCGCGCGCCCCCGGCCCAGGGCGCGTTCCAACCTGCGGCCCCGGAGCCGCGCGTGAGCCAGCGCGCCGTCCGCGCCTCGCCGCTCTTTCCCTTCTGCCCCGGAGACCTCGACTCCCGGAGAGCGCGCCCGGCCGCAAGGCGAGCCCACCGAGCGGAGGCGCGCGGCGGACGGGCGGGGCGGGGCGGAGGCCGGACGCCCGCAGCCCCGCCGGGGACCCGGGAGTGGATCGGGTCCGCAGCACAAAGGAACCCATCGGGGACCCGGGGCTGCGCTCACCCAAGCGCGCCGAGGACTTCCCCTTTTAGCGACAGAAGGGGAAGGCCACATTTCCACCCAGACAGGGCCTGGGCCCGCGTTGACAAGCGGCCGGCTGCTGGGCAGTGGCTTTTTAATCGCACAACTGATCGCCGCAGAAAACAAGCGGCCCGGACACTGTCCATCCAGACGAGAATCCGCGAGCCTCTCGTCCCGTGCGCTCGGTACACGCAGCAGTCACGCGGGACACAAAGTTTCGCGGCCCTCCGATCACCCCGTTTTAGTTTTCCAGCCCAGTTCCAAGGGCGGGCGAGGTCTCTTGTCTCACCCCACTGATGCCTGGAGCTTCTGGAGCCCGAATAACAAAGGCAGGGAGCTCTGATGTCAAGGCTGCACTACCGCGACGGTGCGTTTTAAAATAAGTCCCTTTTCCCTCCCCGGCGCCAGCGTCCCCGGTGACTTCACCTTCCAGCTCGCCTTCATTTCAAAGGGAGTTTAAAGCAGAACTCACCAAGAGCGAGCCCAGCTCCCTAAACGTCCCAGTCGGCGGTCTGCTCTGCTCCGCCAGCCTGGCCGAAGTCTTCGGTCTCAAGAACAAAACTTGCGGCTTTATATCTCCGGCCAGGGCCCTCGCCAGCGCCCGGCTCGGGGAGCCGGCTAGGCGGCAGCGGGCCGGGCCGCGCTGGCCCAATCAGGGCGGCGGCGGGGGCGCGGGGCCTCCCTCCTCCCCGCCCGCGTCACCGCCTCGGCCGGCCCCAGCCCGGCCGAGCCACCCGGCCGGCCGCGAAGGTGCCGAGCCCCTCCCGGTCGTGCGCGGGCTGTGGATGCAGCTCCAGGAAGCGAGTTCCGCGCCTCTCCCCGGGGTGACTCTGTTCATTTACCCAGACGGGCGCGTGCGCCAGCGTCCACTGAATGTCCTCTTTCAGCTCTTCCTCGGGCGCCCAACTCGACCTTCTCCGAAGAATGCACACGTCGACCGGAGGCAAGACAAGAGTAAATAAACGCTCCATGTGTTGCGTTTCTTGTTCTCAGGAAGGTTGTCCTAGCCTTCTCCTCATAGGACAAACCGTGAACCTTTCACCAGAGGTCACATCTGGAGCAGTTTCGTAAGATGCGTATTTCAGAACAGGAGAGAAAAACAAAAGATTAACCCAAGCCCTTGGGTGAAAATTAAAGCTCTGGGTTTGTTATGACAAAAGGAATACCAGGAATGAGTTGGAAGTAGTCTGCTGAATCAGAGTTTAAAATTGTAAATGCAGCATCATGTGTATTTTTTCAAACCAGATTTTTAAGATATTTTGTAATTGCTCTTATTAAAGCTCTTCGGCGTTTTTTTTTTCACCCGTGAAATTCGGCACCCCTGTTGTGGCCTCACTCACTGTACTGCTGTGTGGACAGGGGACCACGGCAGAGAGGCACGAAATGTGATTCGTGGGGCGCTGCCCACTGTGACCGGCAAATAAGCACGTAGGTCATGAGTACTGGGCCAGTTGCCTCCTTTCCCTATTACAATCCTAACCCCAGTTTCTCAGCCATTCCCCACCCTGCTAGCATAGGCGTATCCTGTAGGAAGAGCCAAATGTTCAATTACAACTCTGCTCTCTTGAGGTCATTTGGAGGCAGGCCACGTGTGAGCTACCCGCACAGGCACACGGGGGACCTCACCTGCAGCGATTACAAACTGACCCAAACTTGAGAAGCACAGAGAAAAGTCACATATCCATCTCATCCTGCAGACAGACAGGCACAGCAGAGAAATGATTTCAAGTCAGGCCAGCGAGTGGCGAGAAGATGTGGGGCTTTCGATGGAGACAGCGTGAGGATGAGTGATGGGAAGGGCGAAGTGACCCAGAATGCCTGCTCTGGGACCCCCGTGTATGCAAGAACATGTGCCTGTGCACACACGTGTGCACACACGCACACACACACACACACACAGGGGCCAAGAAAGGGAGACGCTTTGCCCATCTGGTACAGTCTCTTAGAGCAGGCTGCCTCCCCACCCCAGAGAGAGGAGGGGAATGCTAAATTAGATGGTAGGCTGGAAGGAGTAGTAAAGCTATCGCAATGGATTGGTGTCAGGAGCAGACACGGAGACTTGGAGGCCGCTGCCGAGGCCACTCTCTGAGTCAGCCAAAGGGAGTTGGCATATCTGCCAAAGAAAGATCCCAAGAGTCGAGCAATCTCCTGAATGCAATGCTCTACTGAGCACTGATAACATTCGCACCAAGACAGAGAGGAGCTCGCACATGGCATAAACTGGAAGCTTGAGGTGGCGCTGAAGGTGCAGGATCCTTCTCCCGACCAGCTAACTCCCTGTGAGAACACGGGGGTGGGGCCAACAGGCAGCACTGAACTCATGGTGATCCCAAGATCAGGCATTCCAGGCAGGGAGAGTGACTGTCACAAACAGCTGCAGAGCTCCAGCGAGCCGCAGCTCTACGAAGAGTAGTACCCGGGGCAGAGTCCACAAGCGCTGAGCCAGAAGACTGAGCCCAAGAGCAGCCAGCCGGAGGCTTCGTCTTTTATGCCACGGGAGTGTGAAACGACATGTGCTAATCTTAGAATGGTGTATAAATAACATGCTAATCCTGTGGTGATAAAACTGTTTTTTTTTCTTTATGATAAAAAAGTATTTTTTAGAAAACATATTTGTATAAATTTCTCAAAAAGCGTTCACAAGATAAGTTTTTGGCATGCAGGCTGTGTGGTTATCACACTGTATGGTTACCACATGAGCTATCGCACAGCCACACTGGCCGTGTGGTTATGACACGCCAGTTCAGACTCAGAAAGTAAGTCTGAAACCAGACAGAAGCACAAGGTGGCTTCCATCCTGCTCGTGTCATTCCATGTGCTCACACCCCGAGGTGTGCATCAAAAGATGCCGAGGGGAGTCAAACAAGATATCTGGCAGATTTACGTTTTTTAGGTTTTGTGAAGCAGTACAGAACTGAATGAAAAACAAACCAAATACAGTATAAAACACAATAATCAATATTTCAGTAAGGGAGGATGTTAAGCCATTCCATAAACTATGCCAAGTGGATGAAACCCAGGACCAAAGGGCGCCTGACCACCGTTTGCCTAAACAGGTGGGCAAACCTATCCAGCACAGTGTGCTGGTCCAGGCATGAGATGATTAAGGTCAGGACCCCTAGAGTAGTCCGTGTTAAACTGAGTGTTGGCGACCTGAACTAGGTTGCCTAACTTACACATGTCGTCTGCGTGCTGGGAAATGAGTTGTGAGAAATGTCTGATGTGTGCCTCTAGTGTCTTGGAATTGTCAGCCAGATTTTGGAAGAAAATTTTATGTTTACCTTCTGTCAGAGCATACCAGTCCAACAATTGAACTGACCACGCGTCGTATCTGTCCATACTGGAGGAGGTCTGAGGTATATTGTCGAAGTCATAAAATCTCCACGAACTAAAGGGACATGGGAGGCTCTATGTGCTACCACCAATTCACTACCCAGAACACTGATCGAGTGCAGTTCACAGCGTCCAGAGCTGCCGTACCCAGACATCTCCTCGGGGGCTCTGAGCGGTGGCCAAGGGGAATGATAAGGGGTGAAGATTCCGGAGAGATGTTAGGAGCCACTGGTGCAGCAAAGTTTGGATTTTATTACACTGTTGCGCTTTTAATGCAGTCATTTGATTTTCAAGGAATAGTTTATAGTTATAATGAGACTGTGTCTCATTTTTAAGATCTCAAACCTTTCCTTACCTATTCTTTGGGAAGAATATGACGTTCTGTTAAGGCCTGAGAAGAATGTATGGACTGAGAAATTTGGGGAAAGAGTTGAAGATTACCCTCCCTGGGGTACCAGAGTTCATATTGGAATTCCCTGTGGACCTTGGCAGCTGCAAGCCCATTCAAAGATCTGCAGCAGCTTGCAGACGGTCGGTCAGAGGAGGAAACAGGCAGTGGAGATGGTGCGTTCACATTCATCATGGGTCCTAGGCCAAATCAGATGCCATGAAGCAGATAAAAAGTTTCTTGATAGTGGATTTGAGGATCAAGGATATGGGTTTAGAAAGAGATGCACCCATTGATTCCATAGTAAGAAAAGGGGTGACTCTAGTGAGCATGTGTCTGTGTGCCCAAACGGGCCCATAGTGTGCAGACCAAAAATGGGCCGATTCCTACTGAGTGGCTGCATAAATCCAGCAAGGCCCTGGTGAGATGTCTGAAAGGCTACCTGATTCCCAAGAGACATTCCACCAATATATATGCTCAGAATGAGTAAGAGAAAAAGAGCAATTAGCCAGAGGTGGGCGGGAATTGGATTCCAAGACCTTATTAGTCCAACCTGACCTCTGTGGAAATAGCCAATCAGAAGAGTAGTCAGAATCGGTAGCTAAAGGAACTTTGAACTATGCACTACGTTCAAGTCAGAGGTATCCCACCATAAATGGTGCTTCCCTAGTATGTTAGAGGAAAAGGAGTAGTTCTGAAAGTGGATGATAAGGTCATCCTTGGCAGTGCAATAGGCCATCCTACACAGTTTCAGAGGCAGAGAGGGAAAGAGGACATTGTAGAGGCCTCTAGTGTAGTGTGACAGTGAAGCGTTTGGCTGTGCTGGGGGAAAGGGGCCAGTGTCCAGTCTTGGGGGAAGCCTCGGGGTAGTAGGTGTGCACTGTATGATGCCGCTACTGAGCATCCCTGGCACACAGAGGGTGCTCAAGCAGACGACAGGCCGATTGCTAGTGAGCTTTTTGATGCATGTGACCTTCAGACAAGGGCCACCAGAACAGTGTTTTCATATGTGTCCTGTAGGCCAGCCTGATTGTGTTCTGATAATGGCATGTTCCACGATACATGGTGAGAAGAATCCATGGACTGGATATAATATCCCTGGTAAAGTTAGATCAAACTTGGGTGCATGCCACAACTTGGTTTGTGGTCCAGTGCCCAAGCATCTGTAAGACAGGAAATTATTGGGAGACCGCCGAACGTCAGGAGTGATGGAGTTGTCGAGTGTCTGATTGTTAGCCACAAGACTAGTCATATTGCTCCAATTTACATAGGACCTCGGTGTCTTTTGCCCTCAGTGTCCATGAAACATCAAAAGGACCTGGTGTCATTAGAGAATAAACTAGTGGTTTCTTGGTAGAAATCAGGCTTGTCGTTGGTCATGGATTTATCCTTATAGTCGCTTGCTTGTATTCTGTTAGATCTGGTTGTGAAGTACAGCTCTCTTAGATCTGTATCCCCAATCAAGGAATTTCAGGGCACTAAGGACACTACAGTATTTCCCATCAGAATGATGCCAACCACTGACCATTGACAGACATTGTAAGGTGACCAGTTCCTATAAGGAATAAAGGCAGTGGTAGCCCAGTTCCTTCCTTCTGTTGATAGTGGGCCACCGTCTCAAAGTGAACTCACAGCGATCCGGAGACCAGTACAGCCAGGAAGCCAAGTGGGGCCTTCCAGACAGGCAGAGTGACGGTCACAGACAGCTACAGAGCTCGAGCGGCAGTTCTGCGAAGAGCAGTACCCGGGTGAGAGTCCACAAGCACTGAGCCAGAAGACTGAGCCCAAGAGCAGCCGGAGGCTCTATCACAGGGAGTCTGATAAAAACGACAAGTGCTAATTTTAGAGTACAAAAAATACGTCCTAATCCTGTAGTGGTAAAAATATGCTTTTCTTTGTGGTAAAAATGTTTTTTTAGAAAACATATTTTTATAAGCTTCTCAAAAGGGGCTCACAAGTTCTTTGGCACACAGGCCGTATGATTACTGCACAAGTTATCACACAGGTACACCAGTCATGTGGTTATCACAGGCCGGTTTAGACTCAGAAAGTAAGTCTGAAACGAGACAGAAGCACAGGATGGCTTCTGCCCTGCTCACGTCAGTTGGAGACAGAATTATATGCCAGCCGACGTGGCCAGTGTGAGGAAGGACAGTGCCAATGTACTGTCCTTGTCCACGGTAGCTTCCTGCAAGTGGAGTCCTGGAATTCACTTTATAAGTGACTTTGAATCCCACCATTAGATGTGTGCTCTACGAGACTGTGGAAAGTACTGGAGAAAGAAAACTGACATCAAATTGGGAAATTGATAAGTTGCGTGTTAGAATGAAAAGGGACAGGTGAGAAAGCAGATTTAGGAGAGAGGACCAGAGAGTGGGGCAGCAGGGCGTGCAGCACCACCCGTGGGAGTGACAGAGAACCGGGAGACACGGAGCTGGAGGAGGGATGAGTGTTACAGAACTCCTGAGACAAGGAGTGAGTTTGCTAATTGACTGACGTAATGACCAACGATTGGGTTATATCGGCATAACGTCCCATCAGGCGCCCTGCAGGCCTAGTCCTGTGATTCAGACACCACAGGCTGTGTGTGCCGAAGCTGGCCAGCGTCCACCAGGGCCTGGCCAGGAAGAGACAGGCTGAGGGAGCCCGACCTTGCTGCCTACACGGATCTCAGCAAGTTCTCTGACTGCTCTGCACCCCACCGCTTGCAGGGTGGGGACCGAGCAATCACAACGACACCCGTGAGGTGCTGTACACAGTCTCTGGGGCCATCCTAGTGGGCGGGATGCATGGTCGGCATCCTCACGGCCACCACAGGCTGCAGAGAACTCCTGTCACCGGGAGGGAAGGCACACGTGACTTCACACTGTCCCCGCGTAACTGATATGACAGGATCTGCTGTGTCCCTCTTCTTGGGACTCCAGGCTGTCACTGCGCTATCACCCACACAACAACACACATCTCCCGGGGCCTCCCCGCCCACACCCACAGCCTCAAACCCACATGCCCTCCCCCGTGTGACCCTTGTGAGCGCCCCACTGCCTGCGCCCTGGACCTGTCCTTCTAGCGTAGGACCCGCCCGCACTCCACACCTGCCCGGCTTCACTCGGGGGCTGTCACATTGGGCTCTGCACCGCCTGTCACAAGCAAGCAGCAAAGTGCAGGCTTGGGGAGCAGTGGGGGGGGACCCGAGCACCCAGAGGCCTGACTCCTTCTCCCCAGCAGACTCCCGGTGACCCTTGGTTCCCATCTGTCACGTGTTGTCACTGTGTGAATCATCCACAGATCTGTGTTCCGACTGCGCTGGGTCCTCAGACCCCGTGAGGGTAGCACTGAAGTCCACTCATCTCCAGCTGCCTCCAGGAGCCCTCTCCACACATGTGCGCGCGCGCACACACACACACACACACACACACACACACACAGCCTTGCACGCAGCCAACACACACCTGCCACATCGACCACACCGGCAAGTGTTCAAACTCCCCTTCCGAGAAGCCTGTCCACAGGACAACCGCCCCGTGTGCTTCTCCCTCGGTGCCACCAGGGCCCTGAAGCTGAGCCGGAGGCCACCAGCCCCTTTCCCACAGCTCTTGCCACTGCCCCTGGGGCTTGGCACCAGCGGCATCCTCCCTGGATGCCAGGCCACCACACGAGGTACACCTGGTGCCAGAGGGCAAGGGGTACACTGCAGAGCCCTCCCCGCAGGCCGTTCTGAGAAGCCATCTGTTCTGTCTCCTCTCCTTGCCCTGAGGGGCTCCTGTCACCCATCCTCTCCTCCAGCCCACACCCAGGCACCTCTCATGCCACCCAGTACTCAGCAGGGCCCAGGAGGGGTGGTCCTGGAGGGCGGCCCTGCTCCTGTGACAGTCACCCAGCCCCACTCCTGACAGTGGGTCTCTCCACACCACCCCCCCACCAGGACCATCACATACTTCCTGCTCCTGGTGCACCTGGGGTCCTATGCAGGGGCCAGGCGTCTCTCCCCCTTGCTCTCCTGCCCAGAAGGGCACCTCCTACCTGGGCCAGCGAGTGACCTTCAATCCCCAATGCCCCTCGGCACCGTTTTTATTGTAAAAGACAGCACTCAGCCTTCTGCAGCCATCTACAGTGAGCGAAATGACTTGGGTCCCATGAGGAAGTGGGAGAGAGGAAAGGAAGAAGATTACAGTCCCCCAAAAGGTTCCGGAAGTAGTTACCAACTGGTGTGGGGCTGCGTGCTGGCCCAGGGCGGGCATTTGTGTTGGGCATTTTGCACTTCTGTTTGGTTGTGCCAATATTTAAAGTACAACTTAAATATAACCCATCACCCTCTCCGAGGACCTTGGATACATGCTCTACCACAGAACTATTACCCCTAGCTTGTCTTTCTTTTTCTTTTTTTCTTTTTTCTTTTTTTTTTTTTTTTTTTTTTTTTTTTTTTTTTTTTTTTTTTTTTTTTTTTTTTTTTTTTTTTTTGAGACAGGGTATTGCTATGTAGTTCAGGCTGGCCTTGAACTCATGGCAATCTTCCTGCCTCAGCCTCTCAAGTGCTAGGATCACAGGCATGCGCCACCACACCTGGCTCAGCCTACCTTTCTTAATAGTTATCAATTACTAAGTGCTTTATGGAGTATACGTGGTTCAATCCCCATTCGAACCAATCAACAGTTAAAATAGCAGTTTAAAGCCAGGTATGGTGGGGCACCCATGTAGTTCTAGTACTCAGGAGGCTGAGGCAGGAGGATCACTGTGAGTTCAAGGTTAGCCTGGGCTACATAACGCGCTCATGGCCAGTCTGAACTACACAGCAAGACCCTGTCTCAACAAAACAGAACAAAACAAAAGCAGTCAAAAATCTGCCTTAGATTAATATTGAGTATTATTTCACATAAGTAGACCATTAGTTAAGATTTAGAAATAAGCAACTCCACACAAGGAATGTAAACATTATGTACTGCAAACATATACTAATAAAACAATTAGGTTTAGAAAAAAGCTGGGCCTGGCAGCACATGCCTGTAATCTAGCATTACAGAAGGCTGAGGCAGGTGGATTGGGCAACTCAGCCACTTAGCAAGACCTTTTCTCAAAATAAAAAAATTAAAAAGCCTGCAAATGTAGTTCAATGGGAAGAACCAGGATGCAATTCCGGTACCACAAAAACAAATAAATAAATAAGATAGAGCAATTTGGAATAGTTTTGTTTTAAGGCTTGTTTGTAACAGCACTTCTAAAAGCCAGTTCTAGAGTCCTTAAGGTTGTGTGAAACCATACATATTTCATGAATCTATCTTGGTTGGTCTGATGGTCTAAAGTTATAAAACCCAATGTTAATACTTAATTGTCCCTGCAGATTTAGGGCTGAGGACTCCTAGAATGAGAAATCTCTGTGAGAGATGTTCGTATCATAGAAAATAAGTAAGTTAGCCCTCAGGAGAGTACCAGGAGACCTGCTGACGGGTGAAGTGGTAGCTGCAAAGGTAACACAAGAGCACCTCGTTTCTCCTCCACACCTTTGGCCCTGTTTCCTAGACACATTTGTTTGCCTTTGGGAATTTCCTTTTTGCAGTAGATTTCCTTTTGTTTTCAAGAAATGAGAGCCTAGTCATTGTTCCACAATTTCTTCTCTTAACTGACGATGCTCGCGTTGCTGGGTGCACTGGTGGAATGAATGGTCGCTGGTCCGAGCCTTTCCTGTGAATGGGACTCGCAGCGTGCTCCTCCCAGCAGGGTCCCGGGAATGCCTCCTACCGGGGCCTCCCGCACGCCGGCTTGCCATGGTGGTGGGTGGCAGCTCTCAGATGCCTCCGCCCCGCAGCTCTGCAGTGCGCGCTCCTCCTCGGTCCTGCTCCTCCGTGGACCCAACTTGCCGCCTCCGTCAGGCCCTGTGCCTTACGCCCTGGGCTGCAGTCAGGAAAGGGGCTAGTGTTTCCGTGGACCGACATTCGCCCTCGGCACCGAGGTCCCCATGAGAGCCGGAAAGCCTGGACTCGACCCAGAGACCGGCCCTTAGGCCGCAACTTGACCTCATTTAATGCTGAGCCTCAGTTGTCTTTTCTGTGAAGTGAAAATAACAGTTGGTCCTACTCTGGTTCACGGAATCGATGTCTGTCCCACAAATGCTATCAATCATCCATTCACTTCACGTTTATTGAAAAGTTGCACGCTCTTAGGGCCCTGGGGACGGAGGCAAAGCGTGCAGTACACCTGTCCTGAAGGGAGTCCTTGGCAGAGCCTCCAAAGCTCGGGGGATGACACACACATTTAGGGAAAGAAGTATTTCGTACTGATCGGATTAGCTGTCGTCTTTTTGGAGAACAATAAGCATCAACGAAGATGTGGAGAGGCCGGAACCCTTGTGTGCTGTTGGTGGCAGTGTGAAATGATGCAGCTGCTGTCTGCAGGATGCAGTGTGCAGTTCCTTAAAAGGGTAAAAATAGAGTCACCCCGTGATCCAGTAACTTCACTACCAGGCACAGGCTCGCAGCTGAAAGCGGGACTCAGACAGATACTCGCACATCCATGTCCTCAGCAGCGATAGTCTCAACGGTCAAAATATGGAAGCAACTCAAGTACCCATCAAGAGATAAACAGATAAATAAAATATGATATACACTTAAAATGGAGATATTTAGGCTTTAAAAAGAAATGAAGAGTGAGGCACAGTGGTGCATGCCTGTAATTCCAGCACTCTGGGAGGCTGAGGCAAGAGGATTGCAAGTTTGAGCACAGCCTGAGCGATTTAGCAAGATCCTGCCTCAAAATAAAAAATAAAAAGGGCCAGAGATGTAGCTCGGTGAAAAGGCCCAGTACAAGAGAAGGAAAGGAAGAAAGCTCTAATACATGTGAAAACATAAGTGAATTTAGAAAGTAAAATGTTATGTGACATAAGCCAGACACTAAAAACAAACAGTATATGATTCCGCTAATACTGTGTACGTAGAATAAAAAGCTACATGGAGACATACGGAGAAGACAGGTTGCCAAAGGCTGGGGAGAGGTGAGGGATGGAAAGGTTGTATTTCATGGGTACAAAATTTCACAGATGATGAAAGAGTTCTGGAAGTGGGTAGCAATGATCACTGCACAACGTTGTAGATGAACTTCGTACCACTGAATTGTACACTTAAAATAGTTTAAATGGTAAATTTTATATTATGAATATTTTACCCTTTTTTATTTTTTTGTTTGTTTTTGTTTTTGTTTTTTTGAGACAGAGTCTTGCTCTGTAGTCCAGGCTGGCGTGGAACTTGCAGCAATCTTCCTGCCTCACCCTCCCAAGTGCTGGGATTACAGATGTGCCTGGCTTACCCATTTAAAAAAAAAAAAAAAACCTATAATTTCCATGTTGAACATGGTAATACGTGCCCGTAAGCCCAGCACTTGGGAGGCTGAGGCAGGAGGATCACCCCAAGTTCGAGGCCAGCTTGAACTACACAGTAAGACTCTTGTCTCTGAAAAAAAAGTTATAACTTCTAAAATGCTATCTAAATGTGAGAATTATTAACTTGAGTTAGAGTACGTAAAGGGATTTTGTTTATAGTAACTTCCATTTTCAAAAGTGGAGTATGTGTAAAATCATACTGTCATCATCTCATAAGATATTGAAGAACATCTATCCATATAAACTTTAATAATTTATTTTAAATCCCACAAAGAATTTGAAGTAGTTTGCTCTAAAAACATCAAGGCACCGGACAGTGAAGCACTGGACAGTCCCTGGAACCCATATCCTCAACCAACTCCACTAGACAACTCTTTTTCCATGCTGGGGATCGAACTCAGGGCAAGCACTCTAACCACTAAGCGAAAGCCCCAGCCCCGACAAACTGTTACCTATAAATAAACGGGGACTTGTGGGAAGATGGTAGAATGGTGAGCAGTGGAGAAATGGCCTCTCCGATATTTGGAATACAGACACTGGAGTACAGCAATGTGAGGAAGAGAAGGAGGAGTGAAGTGGGTCCCTGGGACCCAGCAAGGATCTGAAGGGAGAATTAGAGCCCACAGGAAGAGTGAAGAGAGGGCCACAGCATAGAAGAGGCGGTGGCAAGCGGCGCTTTCTCCTTAGCCTGGCTCCCAACGTGACAGACCAACTTGAACCTGCAGAGGTAGGTGATGACTGACGACCCCAGAGGCCTCCGCAGAGAAATGCAACAGAGGAACAGAGGAGTGGACACTGCAAACCGCAGTGGCTGATGAGTTATTCGGGTTCAGGCGCCCCCCAAGAGATTGCGGCTGGCCGGTAGCCGTTTTGGAAAGGAGCCAAATGAAGTCAGAACTCAGAGCAGCTGGGGGCCGGCTCCATCTAGTGGCTCCAAGTGTCAGGGTGAGACATAATGGAGTTCAAACCATCAGGAGGTCAGGGAGCTGAGTTCACACTGGCAGGAGGCACTCAGAGTGCTGTGGGCTGGAAAACTCAGGTTCCGGCCTCACAGCCAGAAACCAGAAGCAGCATGAACTTCAGTGGAACTAAAGGCCCAAGTTCGCTGGGCTTTTCTACCACCAATAATTCTACCGCTGGCTTGCTGGGACCAGTCCACATGGATCTGGGCTCTGTCTGCCCCCTCTGTCTACCAGTGACAGCAGAGACACACCTGAAGCAGTCTTTTTTCCTGCTTTTTCTACCATTCTTTGCTTTTTAATTTTTTATTATTTTTAATTTTTTCTATTATTTTCTTTTTCCTGATTGTTTGTTCTTTTTATGTGTAAATATTGTTTTGCATTTTGTTGTTGTTTTTGTTTTGTTCTATTCTTGTTTCTGTTTCTTCCTTCTTTCTTTCCTTCCTGTCTTCATCAGTTCCAAAGCTTGTGTAATCTTCCCCTGTCCTCCAGCCTTGCTTCTAATCCTTCTCTCTTCTTCTATTTCTCTATTTTTTTCCCCTAACCCCTTTTAAATTTTCTCCCTGTGGGTAAAATCACCATATTGAGGGGGTATTTACTGTACATAATTTTTCTAGTTTGTTTTAGATTTTTGTTATATAACTACAAATCTTGTTCATACAGTTCAAGGTGGCAAATTAATAGTAACCACAGTTCGTCATTTTCTAGGCTGTGTTTGATGCTATTGTTATTACTGATTGTACTACTTTAGCCAAGGTGACAGAATTTTTCTAATCAGTTGTTCTTCCTTGTACGCCAAGACTGAGATTGACTGAGGGTCGTAATACTATAGGTCATGTCAAAGAACCAGGAGCTTGGCCAAATAGGCAGGAATTTCTCATCCCCAATATATTGAAGAGGTGGGGTAGCACAACAGATTCAAAACCCAAAACCCAGCTACACTTGGGAGACTTTTCTGAGAAGTAGTCATTTCCTAAGAGTGCTCAATAATAGCACTAAAGATACCTACCATAAACAATTTACAAGCATCAATGCAGGAATTAAACAAAAAAAAGAAAAATAGAAAATGAAAAGACACAGAAGCAAGATGCAACCCCAGACTTCCAGCTCACCAAAGGCAAACTGGGGCACAATGAGGTAGAATAATTCAAAAGCCACCCACCTGGACTGGACCCACTGAAGTAATAACAGCAGAAATAACAAAGCACATTAATGAGGCTCTAGAAAAAAATCAAATCAGAAATAATTTCTCAGATAACTTCAGAGACGATGACCATAATGAAGGGCAGGATTAGTGAATCTAGAAAATATACAGATTTTAAAAAATAGAGGTGCTTAGGAAAATGATGGAAACCATGAATACTCAATATAGAAAAGAAATGGAATCCATGAAACACATTCAACCAGATATCCAGGAGATTAAAAACTCTATTGAAAGTATACAGAGCAGAGGGCTGGGGATTTAGCTCAGTGGTTAGAGTGCTTGTCTTCCAAGCACAAGGCCCTGAGTTTAATCCCCAGCACCAAAAAAAAAAAAAAAAGTATACACAGCAGAATGAATCAGTGTGAGGACAGCATATCAGATCTAGAAGACAGGATAGTGGTTAGAGATCACAAAAAGAAAGATTTCTTAAAAATAGTGAGGGACCATAAAAAAAATCAATCCAACAGCTGCTAGATGATGCAAAGAAGAATAACATAGGTTGATCAGAGTCAATGGAAAAGCAGGAGACAGGACAAACAACATAAAAAAACCTGTTCACAGAAGTATGGCAGGAAACTTCCCAAGCATGGAAAAAGAATTTGACAT